>JARPMJ010007599.1:0-41634 GCA_033366665.1 Phoxinus dragarum | reverse complement strand
AACTGATAGGGATTTGGCTGTGGAGAAAATGCGACAGGAGACGATGCAGGCTAAATTCGATTTGGAATTTAGACGGGAAACGGACAAGGAAGGTGCTGCAGTGGGTACAGATTTGTATGGACAGTCAACTTCTTTCTCAGGTAGGGGTGTTTCAGGTTTTGATGTCGTAGGAAATTTGCGGCTTGTACCGAAGTTTTGCGAAAGAGATCCAGATTCTTTTTTTGTACTTTTCGAACGAATTGCCGATGCGTGTAAATGGCCGGATGCGGCCAGAGCATTAATGCTTCAAACTGTGTTGACGGGTAAAGCTCAAGAGGCGTATTCTTCTTTGACTGTGGAAGATAGTCAGGATTATGTAGAAGTGAAGGCAGCGGTCTTAAAGGCTTATGAACGTGTTCCAGAATTTTACAGGCAACAATTTAGAACGTGGAAGAAAAGTGAAAAACAGAGTTATCTGGAGTTTGCACGTGATCTACAAATGCATTTTTCTCGTTGGTGTTCTGCTGCCGAAGTCGGTGATTTTGAGGGGTTGTGTAACTTGATTGTTTTGGAACAATTTAAAAATTCGGTTCCTAGTCGTGTTGCAGTCTATGTTAGTGAACAAAAAGCGCAGACGGCAAACCAAGGCGGCAATGCTGGCAGACGATTATGTGTTAATGCACAAACGTGTCTTTGATCAGTATGAGTACCAGCCAAGTTACAGTGTGCCAAGTGTTAATGTGTCTGACGAGGGTGGTCCGCGCCAGAGTAGAGGATTACAGTCAGAGAATAGAAATAATAGTTTGCGTGACTCAGATAAATTTTGTCAATATTGCCATAGACGGGGTCATTAAAAAGCTGACTGTTATGTGCTTAAATCTAAGCCTAAATTTTTTTCAGGTCCTTCGGCTAAAGGTACGGGTTTGGCAGCACCCGTGCGTTCATCTGACGCAAGTTCTCTTGGTGGGAACACTTCTGGACAAATTAAAACCTTGTGCTCGGCAGTGTTGAATTCGTACCAGCCTTTTGTTTGAACAGGGTTTGTGTCTTTGGTAGGCAGTGATACAAAAGTGCCTGTTAAAATTTTCAGGGATACGGGGGCGTTTGATTCCTTTATTCTGGCCGAAGTACCTACCCTTTTCTCGGGAGTCGGAACTGGGTAGCTTAGTGCCAGTTCGGGGTATGGGATTAAATGTTCTGCATGTGCCATTGCATAAAGTGATGCTTGAATGTAATCTGTTTCAGGGTGAAGCCGCATTGGCTGTGCGTCCGGCGTTGCCGATGGAAGGAGTTACCGTTATTCTGGGTAACAAACTAGCAGGTGATCGGGTTTGGCCTGATATCCCACTGTCGGTGGCGGTGGAAGATAAACTTTGGTTAGGTCAAGAGCTGGATGAAGGCAGGTTGGATTTTCCTGAAGTTTTTACAGCTTGTGCGGTAACGCGTGCCATGTCGCGTATGAAAACTGATGAGGAGTCTACCGCACGGTCTATTGCGAATAAGCCTTTGAAAAGAATGTATTGGCCCTCTGGCTGATTTTCCTTTGTCTGTGTCTTGCAGTGAGTTGGTCTCAGAGCAACAGGGGGATGCCTCGTTATCGGAGCTGTTTCAGCACGTGAAGTCCGATGCTGAGATAGAGGATAGTGTCAGCGGATATTTTCTCCAGAACTCATTGTTAGTGAGAAAGTGGGTTGATCATAAAGGTAAAATCCTTGGGAATCCTGTTTTTCAGGTTGTGCTGCCATTAAGATTTCGTGAGGCGGTTCTGAAGGTGGCGCATAATGAGTCTGGGCACGCAGGCGTCAATAAAACGTATGACAGAGTGTTGAGGCATTTTTTTGGGCCTCGTGTAAAAAAGGATGTTTCCATTTATATTAAAACTTGTCATAACGTGTCAGCGTACAGATAAACCGAATCAAACGTTAAAACCTGCGCCACTTTTCCCGATTCCTGCAATGGGCCAGCCGTTTGAACATCTTATAATTGACTGTGTAGGTCCGTTGCCAAGATCGAAGTCGGGAGCAAATTATTTACTAACAGTGATGTGTCAGAGCACCCGTTATCCTGCCGCATATCCTTTACGCACGATAACTACTAGGTCTGTGGTTCGTGCACTGTCTCAGTTCATTTCGGATTTTCGGCATTCCAAAGGGTAGTTCAATCAGATCAAGGATCTAATTTCTCCTCTCATATGTTTGGTCAGGTTTTAAAACAACTTCGTGTCCGTCATGTCCAATCCTCGGCCTATCATGCGCAGAGTCAGGGGGCGTTAGAACGTTTCCATCAAACGTTAAAATCCCTGTTACGGGCGTATTGTACTGAACTAGGTGGGGGACTGGGAGGAAGGTCTTTCACGAGTTCACACTTACGAATGATCAGAGAGTAAAGGTTTATGCGTATTTGGCGTGCTGTCCGGGGGGAGGGCTCCGAGCTCGGAAATTGGGCCCCCACCCAGAGTACTCCCCCCGTCTCTGGTTAGGAAGATAGCCATGCAAGTGTGAGGAGATGGGGTGGTGGAGGGATGCTGAAAACTGTCGAGGAATAAGGGTGAGTTGACTGTGAATATTTATAGGCTTTACTCATGCTGATTGAGTGGATCTGTTGATTACTGATTGATGACAGCTGGTTGGAGTTACTTGATTGCTTGATCATTAGAACGTGTTCCTCCCGAACCTTGTTAATAAAACATCATTTCACGAGTTCACACTTACGAATGATCAGAGAGTAAACGTTTATGCGTATTTGGCGTGCTGTCCGGGGGGAGGGCTCCGAGCTCGGAAATTGGGGCCCGAACCCAGAGTACTCCCCAAAAAGCTAAGTGAGCAAAAGGACAGCCGCCAGTTTAAAGACCCCCCGAAAAGAGCGTAGAGATTGGCGGGCTGGCATTTGCAAGGAAGAGCCTGGTTGTTTGGCCAGGAGAGCTCTCGCAGCGTCCGACGGGGGTTCAATATGTAAAGTCTTGGGCGGGTAAGTTCAGCAGGCATGCGGGAAGGCAAGTATGGATGTTCGAACGGGAGGGTACTTGTGGCAATTGTCACGGCATCGGAACGGGTAAGCCTCGTCGGAAAAGAGAAAACGCAAATGCTTGACTGGAAAAGTTTGCTGCGTCCACTGGGTGATTCAAACTTGCAGGACAGAGAAAGAGGAGACGAAGTCGCCTGGCCTGGGGAACTCTTGTTGTGTCCGCTGGGAGATCAATACTCGCTGGACAGAGGAGGAGGAGACATATGCTCGACCGGGAAGGCTCTCGCTGTGTCCGCTGGGAGATCAATACTCGCTGGACGGAGAAAGAGAAGACTTGGATGCTTGACCGGAAAGGTTCTCGCTGTGTCCGCTGGGAGATCAATACTCGCTGGACGGAGAAAGAGGAGACAAGTTTGGCTGGAGAGGCTCTCGCTGTGTCCGCTGGGAGATCAATACTCGCTGGACAGAGGAGGTGGAGACATATGCTCGACCGGGAAGACTCTCGCTGTGTCCGCTGGGAGATCAATACTCGCTGGACGGAGAAAGAGACGACTTGAATGCTTGACCGGAAAGGTTCTCGCTGTGTCCGCTGGGAGATCAATACACGCTGGACGGAGAAAGAGGAGACAAGTTTTGGCTGGAGAGGCTCTCGCTGTGTCCGCTGGGAGATCAATACTCGCTGGACAGAGGAGGAGGAGACATATGCTCGACCGGGAAGACTCTCGCTGTGTCCGCTGGGAGATCAATACTCGCTGGACAGAGGAGGAGGAGACATATGCTCGACCGGGAAGGACTCTCGCTGTGTCCGCTGGGAGATCAATACTCGCTGGACAGAGGAGGAGGAGACATATGCTCGACCGGGAAGACTCTCGCTGAGTCCGCTGGGAGATCAATACTCGCTGGACAGAGGAGGAGGAGACATATGCTCGACCGGGAAGACTCTCGCTGTGTCCGCTGGGAGATCAATACTCGCTGGACGGAGGAAGAGAAGACCTATATGCTCGACCGTACAGGGCAATACACACAAATTTTTTTTTTTTTTTTTTTTTTTTTACTCGATGAGGGTTTGGTGGGCTTTTTTAATGTGGTATCGGTTGGTTCTGATGTAGCTTTGGAAGGCGTCTGAGGACCATCTTCCAAGGGCTTGGATCTGCTGCTGAGAGAGGCCTTTTTGAGCTGCTGAGGTTGCTGCCCCGATGCGGAAGGAATGGCTGGAGAAAATTCTCTGCCGGGATGCCTGATTGTTGGAGAACGGACTTGAGGTGCTTTTGGAACCAAAAGCGTGTCACAGGTTTGTTGGAGTCGTCCACGAAGAGGGGTTCGAGATGGGATTTAGCCTGAGAGTTCCTCAGTTGGAGGTATGCCAGTATGGTTTGGTATGGTTGAATTGATGATGAAAGGTTGAAAATGTATATAAAATGACCTTTTTTGGTTTGATCTGTTTTGCTTTGTTTTATCAAAAGGAGATTGTTTCGCTGTCAAGTACTGATAGGTCTGATATGCTTGGGTGGACTTTTGGGTCAAATCGGGAAGTGATAGCCAGTTCCGAGCATCTGAGGAAACCAAAAAAGGCTAAAATAAACATGGCATCGAGCGTGCGAGAGGTGTTGAGGGATTGGTAGCCTGTGCGCAGGGTATAAATACATTTAGTGAGAATATCTAACGTGATGGGATGTCTTGTGTCCGGGCGGGTGGGCTGGGATCGTTGGATGCCTTTAATTAGGAGGGAGGTTTGAGAATGATTAATTTCCGGGGAGGGGGTGCCATGTATCAGTTTGTGAAAAAATTGGATGCCGCTCAGGTAGCCTTTGATGGACCCAACTTGGAGGCCCTTAACGCTGTTGAGGTAAGAGATGAAGGAGGTTATTGAAAGGAGAGAAAAATCAGGGAATGGTGTGTTGTAGGAAAAGTGGAAAGTTTTAAAACATTTCCATGCGGTCACGTAGGATTGAAGAGTTCTGGGAGAAACTGCTTGAAGAATGGTGTCGAGCGATGTGTCGAGGAGGGATTTTAACGAGTGGGTTACGGGAATATTAATTCCGAATAATGAGGTACTGGAGTTGGGAATTTGTCCGCCTCTGGAGCCAGCGTCCTGAATTTCTGAAACATAAAGCGAGACAGAGAGTCAGCGATTTGATTTTTGACCCAGGGATATGTTTAGCGATTAAAATAAATTGATCACACGCTGAAATCCAGATTAGACGTCTTAAAAGTGGCATCAGTGCGGGTGAGTGGGAACGGCCTTTATTAATGCATTGGACTGTAGCTTCGTTGTCGCAATGCACTAAGATACTGCTAGCAGTCCATTCCTTTCCCCAGATGCGAGAGAGAGGAGATGAGAAATGAAAGGGCGTCCTTGTGGAATGATGCGCATGGCGAAGTTTAGGTGGCCGAGCAGGGATAGGAGTTCGCGTTTGGAACACTTTGAATGGTCTACGAGGGTAGATGAGATGAGAATTATTCTGTCGATTTTTTCCTTGGGCAGGGAGGCCTGGTATTTAACTGAATCTAAGTTAATGCCGAGGAACTCGATGGATGTGGCGGGACCCATGGTTTTTTCTTGGGCGATGGGGATTCCGAGCTCGGAGAAAACTCTTTGAACTGTGAGAATATGAGCGGCTGGAATGGCACTGGAAGGCGAAATGATTAGAAAATCGTCTAGCAGGTGAATGAGGTGAGGAATTGCGTAGTTGTTTGACAAGATCCAGCAAACAGCTTCGGATAGCATGTCAAAAATTTTGGGGCTGCTTTTGCATCCAAAAGTTAAACGAACGGCAAAATAGAATTTCCCTTGCCAGCGCACTCCGAATAAGTGCCATGAATCAGGGTGGATGGGCATCACTTTGAAAGCTGAGGTGATGTCGATTTTTGCGAGCCAAGCGCCACGACCCACGATTTTTATTAGGTCGACTGCTTGATCTACGTCATGGTATTTGAGAGAAAATTCGTCAAGTGGGATCAGGCTGTTAATGCTTGGGAAAAATGAATTATGCAGAGCTGACAGATCAACTATGAGACGTTTCTTACCTGAAAACTTTCTCGTAGCCCACGCCAATGGGGCTGATGCGAAAAACTTTAAATGGAGGATCGTCAAAAGGGCCAATCATAAAGCCTGAATCGACTTCTTTTTTAATCAGGTTATCTACTACGTCGGGCTCGGCGAGAGCCGATTGGAGATTATCGCAGATGACGTTTTGGGAGAGCGGGCAAACCACTCCAGGTTTAAAACCATGTTGGAGGCCGGAAAGCAGATATTCAGTGAAGTCGGAGTCCGGGTGGTGAGCTAGTTCGATAGAAAGGCGAGAAATATTCACGGGAGTCGATAAATAATTTTTGGATTTTTTATTGACATCTTTAAACACGGGGCATACAGGACGGGCATGGGCACCGCCGCAGAAACTGCATATGTGCAAGTATCGACAACGCTGCCTGGTGCACTTGCCAGCGTTAAAATTGTTGCAGAGCTGTTTGCTATCCGTAGAAGCTCTGGAGCTGAAATCGGCATCGTGGGGATTTGCGTTGATGGTTGCCGGTCTTGGTACATAACTGGTGGATTTAACTGGTGCTGTGTTTGAGCAAGGGGGAATGGAGGGGTTAACTTGTGGGCATGATATGGTGGAATGAGCTACTGACCTGCAGACCGCGCAAGAAATGTTCCTGCAGCCAAGGAATACTCTGCTGTGAAGGTCGGTGTCGAGTGCACCCCAGTAAGGGCACTGGTTCCACTGGGAAACTCTAACAGCGCATTTTGCCGAGAAGAGTTTGTGGTAGGTATAAAAGTGCCCTCCCCCGTAAGACAACGCGAGCTCGGCGATGAGCGCTAAATAGTCGTTCAGTTCGCGCCGCCTATGAGGGAATGCTGAACAAATGACTTCTGTGAAATGGCTGAAAGCGATGGAGAATTCAGAAAACGAAAGTAAACGTGATGAATGCATGTTTTGATTTTTTAAAGTCACTGAAAAATCCCCGCAGTCCAACTGGCGGTTAGAATCGGACGCGGGGAGCAGAGAAAGTAAATGTGAAAGGTCTATGTCTGCACCTGCCAGGATCTGTGCTCGGATGTTGTGGGCCACTGGTGGAGGCTCCAGAGCGACGGCGTTTTGTGGGACAGGCATCGGTGTAGCTGTAAAAAGAGAATAGTTAGATTTTGCGTTTAAGAGAGAGCTGAAAGGGAGAGAAGCCGGGGCTGCGACTATCGGCGGAGGCAGCCTCACGCTTAAATCGGCCTGAGGGGCTTGGGGAGGGAAATTGAAAGAAACATGAGGGGGAAAAGGAGGATATGAATGAGAAGTGTGAGCCTCAGTTACAAGCGGAGGCAGCCTCGCGCTTGCTTGGGCTGCAGACCACTGAAAAGGGGAGGAGTTAGCAGTAGTCGCGGGAAGATGACTGAAAGGCCGGGCCTGCGCCACTAGCGGAGGCAGCCTCACGCTAGCGTCTGCTACAGGAGCCGGAGGCCACTGCAAAGGAAAAGAGTTGAAAATAGCGGGAGGAAAAAGCTGGGAGGCTGGGGGTGGGCCGGCGGGCCCAGCTGTGTAAGGCGCTACGGCGGGAAGCGCCGCGGTGAAAAGCTGAGCTGAGGCGGGAGGCGAGTGAGGGCTCGCAGCGGAGGCATCTGGGGCGCGGCCCAGGCTCGCTGAAGGCCTGGTACTGCGGGCTGATGCACGCCGAAAACCGGATCTTGAATGAGGAGGAGACGGTGTCTGGCGAGGCGGATTCGGGGCCTCCCGGGTTTTTCTCAGCCTGCTGGCTGCCGTGGAAGCTGGGGTGGACTTGGGAGAGAGATTGGATGACTGCACGGTGACGTACAGATTGTACAATTGCGCTTTGTTCATCCTGCGTGAAGGCTGAATATCAGAATTCATCAGCGCTTGTCTCAGACTCATGACTGTCCACTTTCCAATGGGTGGAATCGTGGGTACGGCCGAATGATAGGAGGATGCCGGGGAGAAAGCTGGAGTCCTCGCTGGTGGAGGTGAGGGCAGGCCTCGGCGTCTTGGCGTGCGGGGGGTTGCTTGTGCAGACCGGCGCCCGCGAGATGAAGCCTGGGGCTCGGAGGCGATATCAGGCGGAGAAGAAGTGGTCCTAGGGCCGGCTGATGGCGGCGGAGGAACCGGAGAGCGGTTGAGCTCGTCATCGGACGGTGAACGTTGCATTTGAGACATCGTTTGCAGAACGGAGAACCAAATGCTGAAAACTGTCGAGGAATAAGGGTGAGTTGACTGTGAATATTTATAGGCTTTACTCATGCTGATTGAGTGGATCTGTTGATTACTGATTGATGACAGCTGGTTGGAGTTACTTGATTGCTTGATCATTAGAACGTGTTCCTCCCGAACCTTGTTAATAAAACATCATTTCGTGGCTAATGCATCAGCGTTTCTCACAGGTTCGCGTTTAAAGTCTGTGTAGAGAGAACAGTGTCGTCTTAGCGGCCCCTAATTTAATAACAAATTATCCTTTCGACGGAAGTGAATCAATCAAAACTAACTTTAGCTGGAAAATAACATATTCAAGAACCGCAATAAAGCCAAAACAATCTGTTACCTTAAATTATACGTTTATCTCTGTAAAGCAGCTTTGAAACAATCTACATTCTTAAAAGCACTATATAAATGAAGATAAAAAATATAAAAATATAAAAATAAAAAAACTCTTCCTTAAAAGATCCAGGGGGGCCTTGCACTGACCACCCATACACCAACTCAAAGGGTGAAATTCCCGTAGAAACTTGAGGCACTTCCCGGTATGCAAAGAGTAGGAAAGGTAACCATTTATCCCAGGTAATAAAACCATCAACCAGTGCATGGAGTAGTCCATCGTCTTCACAAATTCGCGTTTTTTCTTGTTTACACGTAGACCGGTTTCAAAAACGTACACTTTAAAACCCGTTTTCAAAACTTTGCGTTTTCAGTCACCCAAAATGCTGTTGTCGTGTAAACGAACGACCAAAATGCATACATTTTTTTTAACGTTTTTAATTGAAAACGGTGTCGTGTAAAGAGCCCCTAAATTCTATGGAATATAACATCAGCAAGTATGCTGGGTGATTAATTCATTATTGATCTCATTAATTAACAGATTAGCCACAATAATCTGTTAACGAGTCATCCAGGTGGTACAAATGGTTTTCTGTTAGGCTTTAAAACACGTTTGGTTTGAAACTTTAGCTTTTGCTGTTGAATTGGCTGACTTAGTGGCTCAGTTCGTGTTATAGAATGGGTGTGATTAAAATTACTGTTTTGTTAGTTCTTTATCACCAGTTAGTATGGCATGGTGAGTTTAATTTTTGTTTGCTTTTAGTAAGTATATTTGTCAAAAAAAATGTTTATGTCAAATTTGTTTCTCAGTATTCAGCTGCGCAGTTGAAGATGGATCCTTAGATTTCTGCTTGAGTGGTGTTGGGAGAGTAGTTGGAGAAAAAGGTTTGTAGATCTGTGTTTCATAATTTTACATATTATTGTACATAAGTAATCTGAGTTTATATTAACACATTTACATGTTTGTTTGTTTTTACTATTAGCAAAAAAATAAAAAACTTATTTATCTTTCTCTCTCTCTCTCTCAAGACAATTCTAAGTCTGTCCAACTGCAGGGCACTTTTAGCCAGGATGATTCTGAGGGGTCCGGTTCTGCCAACGCCGCCTTCAGCCAGGACTCTCCTGCGGGGTCCGGTTCTGTCAACGCCACCTTCAGCCAGGACGATTCCGAGGGGTCCGGTTCTGTCAACGCCACCTTCAGCCAGGTTGATTCCGAGGGGTCTGGTTCTGTCAACGCCACCTTCAGCCAGGACAATTCCGAGGGGTCTAGTTCTGTCAACGCCACCTTCAGCCAGGACGATGCTGAAGGGTCTGGTTCTGTCAACGCCACCTTCAGCCAGGACGATTCCGAGGGATCTGGTTCTGTCAACGCCACCTTCAGCCAGGACGATGCTGAATGGTCTGGTTCTGTCAACGCCACCTTCAGCCAGGATGATTCCGAGGGGTCTGGTTCTGTCAACGCCACCTTCAGCCAGGACGATTCCGAGGGGTCTGGTTCTGTCAACGCCACCTTCAGCCAGGACGATGCTGAGGGGTCTGGTTCTGTCAACGCCACCTTCAGCCAGGACGATTCCGAGGGGTCTGGTTCTGTCAACGCCACCTTCAGCCAGGACTCTCCTGAGGGGTCCGGTTCTGTCAACGCCACCTTCAGCCAGGATGATTCTGAGGGGTCTGGTTCGGTCAACACCACCTTCAGCCAGGACGATTCCGAGGGGTCTGGTTCTGTCAACACCACCTTCAGCCAGGACGATGCTGAGGGGTCTGGTTCTGTCAATGCCACCTTCAGCCAAGATTATTCCGAGGGGTACGGTTCTGTCAACGCCACCTTCAGCCAGGACGATTCCGAGGGGTCTGGTTCTGTCAACGCCACCTTCAGCCAGGATGATTCCGATGGGTCTGGTTCTGTCAACGCCACCTTCAGCCAGGACGATGCTGAAGGGTCTGGTTCTGTCAACGCCACCTTCAGCCAGGATGATTCCGAGGGGTCTGGTTCTGTCAACGCCACCTTCAGCCAGGACGATTCCGAGGGGTCTGGTTCTGTCAACGCCACCTTCAGCCAGGATGATTCCGAGGGGTCTGGTTCTGTCAACGCCACCTTCAGCCAGGACGATGCTGAAGGGTCTGGTTCTGTCAACGCCACCTTCAGCCAGGACGATTCCGAGGGGTCTGGTTCTGTCAACGCCACCTTCAGCCAGGACGATGCTGAAGGGTCTGGTTCTGTCAACGCCACCTTCAGCCAGGATGATTCCGAGGGGTCTGGTTCTGTCAACGCCACCTTCAGCCAGGACGATTCCGAGGGGTCTGGTTCTGTCAACGCCACCTTCAGCCAGGACGATGCTGAAGGGTCTGGTTCTGTCAACGCCACCTTCAGCCAGGATGATTCCGAGGGGTCTGGTTCTGTCAACGCCACCTTCAGCCAGGACGATTCCGAGGGGTCTGGTTCTGTCAACGCCACCTTCAGCCAGGACGATGCTGAGGGGTCTGGTTCTGTCAACGCCACCTTCAGCCAGGACGATTCCGAGGGGTCTGGTTCTGTCAACGCCACCTTCAGCCAGGACAATTCCGAGGGGTCTAGTTCTGTCAACGCCACCTTCAGCCAGGACGATGCTGAAGGGTCTGGTTCTGTCAACGCCACCTTCAGCCAGGACGATTCCGAGGGATCTGGTTCTGTCAACGCCACCTTCAGCCAGGACGATGCTGAAGAGTCTGGTTCTGTCAACGCCACCTTCAGCCAGGATGATTCCGAGGGGTCTGGTTCTGTCAACGCCACCTTCAGCCAGGACGATTCCGAGGGGTCTGGTTCTGTCAACGCCACCTTCAGCCAGGACGATGCTGAGGGGTCTGGTTCTGTCAACGCCACCTTCAGCCAGGACGATGCTGAGGGGTCTGGTTCTGTCAACGCCACCTTCAGCCAGGACGATTCCGAGGGGTCTGGTTCTGTCAATGCCACCTTCAGCCAGGACGATGCTGAAGGGTCTGGTTCTGTCAACGCCACCTTCAGCCAGGACGATTCCGAGGGGTCTGGTTCTGTCAACGCCACCTTCAGCCAGGACGATTCCGAGGGGTCTGGTTCTGTCAACGCCACCTTCAGCCAGGATGATTCCGAGGGGTCTGGTTCTGTCAACGCCACCTTCAGCCAGGACGATTCCGAGGGGTCTGGTTCTGTCAACGCCACCTTCAGCCAGGACGATGCTGAGGGGTCTGGTTCTGTCAACGCCACCTTCAGCCAGGACGATTCCGAGGGGTCTGGTTCTGTCAACGCCACCTTCAGCCAGGACGATTCCGAGGGGTCTGGTTCTGTCAATGCCACCTTCAGCCAGGACGATGCTGAAGGGTCTGGTTCTGTCAACGCCACCTTGATTGTGTAACAAAATAAAATTGTCTCTTGGAATGGCTTTCATTGTTTGGTATGTGTCAGCTCCTCTTTCCTTTAATTTCCTAAGATTTTACAGCAACTTGGATTAGTTTGTGATGGCTTTGTCATGTGGATAACAGGAGGGCTGTCTATCGAGGTATGTTTTTTCCCAAGAAGTCTTCAGCTGTGAAGTACAGTGAACATTGATTCTTTCCATTTTAATGTCTTTGAAGACTATGATAGGAAAACTTGTCTGCAATAGTTTTCAGATATTCATAGATGACTCCCTGATTAAGGAGACCTACTTGCAGAAGCAGTTTGACGGACTAGTTTGCCAAAAATTAATTTTGTGTCCCCATTATATTTTTCTAAACCCTTGTCTTTTCATCCATGAAACAAGGCTGAAGGGTGTGTTTGTGGCTATAACTGTCAGTCACAAAAAAACACATTAAATGACAATGATCCATGAGTAGTCTGTGATTCATGTGTTCATCAATTCAAGTTGTTTCACTCTGACATAAATCAGTCAAATTTCTGAGCCCTCCTTCTACACTGACATAGAGTTACCTGTAGCTAGGAAGTGTGCTGTATGTCATGGTAATATAAGCCCATTTTGGTTTTGCATGTGCACTTGTGAACGCAGCCTTTCTGCAGTCAGTGAAAATACACACATTGACTTTGACGCCGCGGATCCACAGCCGTTCCACAGTTAGGCTGACGGAGAAGATTTCAGAACTAGAGACAAGCATCCAAACTTTAATCGAGAATAGTAAGAAGAGTGCTAGAGCTTCAGATAATATTTTGGATGTGCCTAGCCTAGTGAACTCTTTACATGAGTAAGGTTCCGGCTGAAGTAGAGCCCGTGCAGCAGGGAAGATGGGTGACAGTGAGAGATCGCTCTAGTCACGGATCAAAAAAACACTTTTCCGTTACGATAACAAATCGATTTGCCCCGCTCAGTGAAACACCCACTGAGAATTATTCTGATTGTGCCCTGGTAATTGGTGATTCGATCACACGTAACGTGAAAATAGAGACACCAGCCACCATAGTCACATGTGTGCCGGGAGCCAGAGCGCCTGACATCAAAGCAAATTTAAAAGTGCTGGCTAATGCTAAACGTAAATTCTCTAAGATTATTATTCACGTCGGCACTAATGATGTTCGACTCCACCAGTCGGAGATCACCTAAATTAATATTAAAGAGGTGTGTGAACTCGCAAGTACGATGTCAAGCACTGTAATTTGCTCTGGCCCCCTTCCTGTTCGCAGGAGTGATGAGATAGTTAGTAGATTGTGTTCACTCAATGGCTGGCTGTCTGGGTGGTGTCCGCGAAATAATATAGAATTCATAGACAATTGGAAAAGTTTTTGGGGCAAACCTGACCTGTTGAAAAGAGATGGTATTCATCCCTCCTGGGATGGTGCTGCTCTTCTCTCTAGTAATTTGGCTCATAGTCTTAGAGATAAAACATGACAATCTGGGCCTCAGGTCAGGAAGCAGACAGACTGGCTTAACCGACCGTCTGCCAGCGGCCTCACGTCACCAAGGTCAGATAAATCCCATCACATAGAGCCTCTTTCACCTAGATATCATCATATAGAGACTGTGTCTGTTCCCCGAACTTGGAAATCCAAAAAACGTTCAAACCCATCTAAGGTTAAAAATTTAATTGATGTTCATAAATAAAAAACAGATATAATACAAATGAGCAAATGATACAGCTTGGGTTGCTGAATATTCGATCTCTTACTTCAAAAGCGCTAATAGTTAATGATATGATTACAGATTATAACCTAGATGTGCTGTGTTTGACAGAAACCTGGCTAAAACCAAACGATTACATTGCTTTAAATGAGTCAATCCCACAAGATTACGGTTATAAACATGAACCTCGTCTGAAACGCAAAGGAGGAGGTGTTGCTGTAATTTATAGTAATATTTTCAAAATCAAGAAATCTAGTTTTAAATATAATTATTTTGAAGTGTTGGTGCTCAATGTAAAAATATATAGTGTAAACGATAAATCAGGTTTGAAAATTTTGCTGGCTACTGTACACAGGCCACCATGGCACCATACAGACTTTATCAAAGAATTTGCGGACTTTCTATCAGAATTAGTATTGGCTGCAGATAAAGTACTAATTGTTGGTGATTTTATTATACACATAGATAATGAAAAAGATGCATTGGGATTGGCATTTAAAGACATTGTAAACTCAATTGGAGTTAGACAACACGTGTCACGACCGACTCATTGTTGTAATCATACTCTAGATCTAATACTATCACATGGAATAGATGTTGATGCCGTTGAAATACTGCAGCAGAGCGATGACATCTCAGATCATTATCTAGTCTCATGTAAATTACATTTAGCCAAGGCTGCAAAGCCAACTCCGTGTTATAAATATGGTAGACCGATCACGTCTGCCACTAAAGATTGCTTTATCAATGATCTTCCTAATCAGTTTCATCATCTCAGCATCCCGGATAGCTTAGAAGAACTTGATATTGCAACAGAAACTTTTAACTCTTTCTTTTCCAGCACTTTAGACCAGGGTTATTATAGTTTTGCATTATTCATTAGTTTTGATTTTTATTTCGTTTTAACTTTGTGTTTTCAAATTCAGTTTAGTTTTAATTAGTTTCTAGCGTGGGTTTGCTAGTTTAGTTTAGTTTTTAGTTTTTGAAAATGCTTAGTTTTAGTTTAGTTTTAATTAGTTTTAGTATTAGTTTTAGTCTTTTTTGTAATTTGTCAGGGGCAAGATTCAAAAAGGTCAGAAAAAGTATTGTGTAATAATAACTCAACAAAAACATCATACAATCTACATTGGAATTCAACCAAGCCATGTAATAAGTAAGGGATAATGTAACGTTATAGCGAGGAGGTAGTTATTGAGAATACAACCCCGACAGGCTGCAATCGGGAGCCCGACGCGAAGCGGAGGGATCTTGAGCAGCCTGAAGGGGTTATTCCCAATAACTACCGACTCGCTATACATTATCCCGCTTATTACATGGCTACATATCAAATAAATCACTACTTTGAAACAAAATATTGATTTAAAAAGGAGTTTATTGATAGTTTACGATTGTATTGCTTCTGCTAAGCTTCCGCCAAAGAAAATAGTGCGCTCCGTCTACGGTTAGAATTCTGTGAGTCCATATAGCAACGCTCTGTTTTTCATGGCAACGGTCTGTTATACTCGGTTATACTCCGCAGCGGTCTGTTATCAAGAAATAACAGACCGCATTCTACATTGGAATTCAACCAAGCCATGTAATAAAACAAAATATAAACTTAAAAAGGATGGGACAAATGGGCTGCCAATGTAGATCAGAAGGCCGTTGAAAAAGAAAAGAAATAAAGTATTAAATCCCGAGATGTATCGAATCAAAAGGTACGTCGGTCCATCGGGCATTTGCCCAGAATGCCAGATTACCATTCCAGCCCTGCAGCTTAAGTTATAACGTTAGTGTTTTGACAACGACAACACAAGTGCATTTTAAGATACCTCAAACTTGCGACTAGTTAACTTTTTAAAGAAGGCCCAATTGCTTCTGATATGAACATTATATTCAGAGAATATAAAATATTTGTATACCACTTTTTATGTGTGTGATTGTGTAAAGGTGTTCATGAGATACCAATCTTTTGCGAACTTGCTTCAACTTCGCGTCGAACACGTTCACATGGAGACGTTCTCTGGAGACTTGAGAGGAGGGGAGGGGTGTGTGACTGTGTGTGTGTGTCGCGCGCACGCATGCGAGTGACAGAGAGACGGAGGGAGAGCAGGGAAAGGAAACAGCTGAGCGAATTCTCTGCGTGTTTTTAAATAGCGTCGAAGGAAAGACAAAGACGAAAACTAAGGACATTTACTCTATACTTTTATTTTATTTTAGTTAGTTTTGTCAACCACACATTACAGTTTTAGTTAGTTATCGTTTTTTTGTTTTGCCTCGTTTTTATTTTTATTTCAGTTAACGACAATGTTTTTTCCCATCTAGTTTTCGTTTTTTCGTTCGTTTTCGTTAACGATTATAACCCTGCTTTAGACACAGTTGCTCCGTTGCGCTTAAAGAAGATTAAAGAACATAGTCCAACACCGTGGCACAACGAGCACACTCAGGCCCTTAAGAGAGCAGCCAGAAAAATGCAGCGCAACTGGAAGAAAACAAAACTAGAGGTGTTTCGGATTTCATGGAAGGAGAGCTTGATTGCTTACAGAGAGGCTTTAAAAGCTGCTAGATCTGCTTATTTTTCAACCCTATTAGAAGAAAATAAACATAATCCTAGGTATTTATTTGAAACAGTGGCTAAACTAACGAAAAAGAAAGCGTCAGGCCCAGAAGTTTCCAAGCAACAGAGCAGTAATGACTTTATGAACTTCTTCACTTATCAGATCGATAATATCAGGGACAAAATTATAACTATGCAACCGTCAAATACAGTATCGCATCAGGAAGTGCATTGTAGTCTCCCTGAGGAAAAATTTGATTCATTCATTGCTATAGGAGAGGAAGAATTTTGCAAACTCGTCAAATCATCTACGTAAATCGACAACATGTATGTTAGACCCTATACCGACTAAGCTACTGAAAGAGATGCTTCCAAATGTCATAGAACCTCTTTTTAATATCATTATTTCATCTTTGTCTCTAGGATACGTACCAAAAACCTTTAAGCTAGCTATGATTAAACCGCTTGTTAAAAAAACGCAACTTGATCCTACAAAATTAGTCAATTACAGGCCGATCTCTAATCTGCCTTTTCAGTCAAAGATATTAGAAAAGCAGTATCCTCACAACTGTGTTCTTTTCTGGAAAGAAATGATATCTGCGAGGATTTTCAGTCTGGATTTAGACCGTTCCATAGTACCGAGACAGTTCTCGTTAGAGTCACAAATGATTTGCTCTTATCATCCGATCGTGGTTGTATCTCTCTATTAGTATTACTTGATCTTAGTGCTGCATTTGACACCATTGACCACAACATGCTTTTAAATAGACTCGAACATTATGTTGGCATTAGTGGAATTGCACTAGCATGGTTTAAATCATACTTATCTGACCGTTATCAGTTTGTAGCAGTAAATGAAGAGATGTCTTATCAATCACAAGTTCAGTATGGCGTACCACAAGGCTCAGTACTAGGACCGCTGCTGTTCACTCTGTACATGCTACCATTAGGAGATATCATTAGGAAACATGGAATTAGCTTTCACTGTTATGCCGACGATACTCAGCTGTATATTTCTTCAAAACCTAACGAAACCTACCAATTCACAAAATTAACGGAATGCATAGCTGATATAAAAAATTGGATGACTATCCAAATACTAAATTCAGAAAAAACAGAGATTCTAATTATTGGACAAAAAACTTCCACATGTAATAACCTAGAGTACTATCTAACACTTGATGGCTGCTCTGTTAAGTCTTCGTCGTCGGTTAGGAACCTGGGTGTGCTCTTTGATACCAATCTTTCATTTGAAAGTCATGTGTCTAGTATCTGTAAAACCGCTTTCTTCCATCTTAAAAATATATCTAAATTACGTCATATGCTCTCAATGAATAATGCAGCACAATTAGTTTATGCGTTTATGACCTCAAGGCTAGATTATTGTAATGCTCTACTGGGTGGTTGCCCTGCACGCTTAATAAACAAACTACAGCTAGTCCAAAACGAAGCAGCTCGAGTTCTTACCAGAACCAGGAAGTATGACCATATTAGCCCCGTTCTGTCAAGACTGCATTGGCTGCCTATTAAACATCGTATACATTTTAAAATATTGCTGATCACTTACAAAGCACTAAATGGTTTAGCTCCGCAGTACTTGAGCGAGCTCTTAACGCATTATAGTCCTTCACGTCTACTGCGATCTCAAAATTCCGGCCAGTTAATAATACCTAGAATATCAAAATCGACTGCTGGCGGTAGATCCTTTTCCTATTTAGCACAAAAACTTTGGAACAGTCTTCCTAACATTGTTCGGGAAGCAGACACAGTCTGTCAGTTCAAATCTAGCCTAAAAACACATCTCTTCGGCCTAGCATACACATAACACATTATAGACTTCTATAATTCAATGTTAGGCTGCATAGTTTAGAACAGCCGGGACCGGGAACACTTCCCGTAAATCCTGATGTACTTACATCATAAGAAGGATGGCGTCTACGCTAATATTAGTCTCTCTGTCTATCCCGAGGTTTACCGCTGTCCACCGGAAGCAGGCCGTATCCAGATCTGATGAAGGACCAGCGCCAGGACACGACGACGCCGCTGACCTGAAGTGTCAACCAGTCTCTCCTCCTGTCCACTCCGACTTCAACCAACCGGAACTGGACAAATACTCTGATTCATTCTGAACTTCTGACCTGTAATGCTCCTGAATCATAATCATACACTGTTCACTCATTGGCCAGAGGAGAACTGGCCCCCGACTGAGCCTGGGTTCTCCCAAGGTTTTTTTCTCCATTCTGTCACCTGATGGAGTTTTGGTTCCTTGCCGCTGTTGCCTTACCTTCTGGCTTGCTTAGTTGGGGACATTTAATATTCAACAATATTATAGATCTGCCTTAAAGGTGGACAATGATGAAATTGTTTTTTGTATTATTTTCATGTTATCACTGTGAAGCTGCTTTGATACAATCTGTATTGTAAAAAGCGCTATATAAATAAAGGTGACTTGACTTGGGCTTTTTCATACCAAAGTAAAGGCCAACGAGGAAAGGATGTTTGGTATAGTCACACCTGACAATGGCAAGAGTTGGGCAGAACTGAAGTGTACAGCTTTTGAAAAGTGGAAGCCCATCTACATTTAACTGTAATTTAACCCTTGGTAAATACAGGTCCTTCTCAAAAAAATAGCATATTGTGATAAAGTTCATTATTGTCCATAATGTAATGATAAAAATGTAACTTTCATATATTTTAGATTCATTGCACACCAACTGAAATATTTCAGGTCTTTTATTGTTTTAATACTGATGATTTTGGCATACAGCTCATGAAAACCCAAAATTCCTATCTCAAAAAATTAGCATATTTCATCCGACCAATAAAAGAAAAGGGTTTTTCATACAAAAAAAAGTAAACCTTCAAATAATTATGTTCAGTTATGCACTCAATACTTGGTCGGGAATCCTTTTGCAGAAATGACTGCTTCACTGCGGCGTGGCATGGAGGCGATCAGCCTGTGGCACTGCTGAGGTGTTCTGGAGGCCCAGGATGCTTCGATAGCAGCCTTAAGCTCATCTAGAGTGTTGGGTCTTGCGTCTCTCAACTTTCTCTTCAATTTGCTCAGCGAGTAGCTCTGGTGTTGAGTAATAATGCTCATTAAATATCTGGAGCTGCTCCAATCACATCGGGTTATCTGATATAGGCGGGCCAGAGGCGAGCTAAACAGATGACGACAGCGCTGTGACGTCGAAGTCAATAGTAAAGATTGCAAGATGGCTGTGGATGAACACCAGTTGTTTGAAACGGCTTTGGGCGCTACAATGAAAGATTTAGACTTGCCTTTATCTCTAAAAGAGGAACAGAAGACCAGTTAGCTCCGCTCAAGTTCGAACCCGAAGACAGACACGAGAGGCGGTCGTGAAGAAAGAACGCAGTGGATCAGGAGGTGAGGTGACAGACTGCAATAGCCTGGACTTAAGTTGGACCCAACTTTTCAAAGGTAATCAACATTTTTCTAAGTACTAGATATGTTGGGCTATTTAACATGACATTTTAATTATATTATGCTGAAGTGAACGAAATTACTCGAAAAAAGAACGAGATTCAAAGATCCGAGTCAGTAAAATGATCCGAACTTCCCACTACTACTACGCTGGTAACGGATCTTAGTGATATGTCGCCCCGTGTATTGTTATGATTGGTCGTAGTGTTAGCCAATTGCGTGCAGTGAGATTTTCAAATGCACGCTTGGTGCCGCCCCTCGAGCTGGCCGATTTTCATTAAGCGACACCAGACCATAAATCTTTCAGATTTTGGTCTGGATTTCCAGGCTAACAATATGCAATACTGTTACTTTATCCTAAAATATATTTTGTATGTGTGGTGGCAATTTTATGATATTCATTGGTCTTTGGTAAAATATGGATGATTCAAAGAATGTCACATGTGTGTCTCACTTGTTAGTGAGAAAATTCTGTTTACTGGGAAGGCAGAAGGGAGAGGCACTCCAGAGAACAGACGAACAAGGACCTCTGACCTAGATGTCAGAAGGCCATTTGATGCAGGGGGGGCTTAGAATCTAAACTAGTGTTATGGCTTCCTCGTCTATGGAAAACTACTGGAAGAAGACCTTGGAGATTAGGATAAAAAGGTGGTTCCGTCTGTCTGGGGGTGTGTCACTCTTCTGCTCAGGGTAACAACTGTGTATTAGACTGCTCCTATTCTTGCAAGAATAAATACTTCTATTTTATAATTTGACTCTGAGTGTCTCTTACGTAGTGATGTTTGTTTGATGAATTTTTGCCACAACATATGCTAATGTGCGAGTCTGTTCATTAGCAAAAAAAAATATATAGTTGCAAATGCAAGGGATTCTTCAGACAGCTAATGAAAGGCAAGTGCAGAGAAGTTTTCCTATTCCTTATACAGTATGCATGTTAAATATGTTTTTTTAACTGTAATGTTTTTATTCTCCACAAGAGGTCTCAGTCCCTCTTCACAATACTTATGAGCTTGAGAGTGCAGAGGAAATTTTACAATCCAGTGAAGCAAGGCAAATGATGGTTAGTGCTTCTATGTAGACCATTTTGTTATTAATCCATTTTTGGGACATTTAACATGTTCTCTCTACTTTGTGTACACATTTTGTTGAGCAGTTGAGAACTTCAGTATAATTGGAGGAACCTCACTGGAAATGAGGGCCCGTTGCATGGTTTCCTGTGCACTGACCAATGAGCTGGCATCATCAATAAATTAGGCTGGGAAGATGGTTAAAGAGCAGTCAAGGCAAAAGAGGGCATTCAAGGATACTTTCTTGAATATGTGTATATTTGGTGTACTATCAATGATTTGAATTGTCCTTCTGCCTTTTGTGTTCCCAGAAATCTTACCTTACTCCATCCAATATTTCCCTCTTCCAGTACCTCCATTACTTACAAAGCACTAAATGGTTTAGCTTGAGCGAGCTCTTAGCGCATTATAGTCCTTCACGTCTATTGCGATCTCAAAATTCCGGCCAGTTAATAATACCTAGAATATCAAAATCGACTGCTGGCGGTAGATCCTTTTCCTATTTAGCACCAAAACTTTGGAACAGTCTGCCTACCATTGTCCGGGAAGCAGACACACTCTGTCAGTTTAAAGCTAGATTAAAGACACATCTCTTTGACCTAGCATTCACATAATACATTATAGACTTCTATAACTCAATGTTAGGCTGCATAGATTAGGTCAGCCGGAACTGGGAACACTTCCCTTAAATCCTGATGTACTCGTTACATCATAAGAAGAATGGCATCTACGCTAATTTTAGTGTCTTTGTTTATCCCGAGGTTTTCCCGCAGCCTGCCGGATCCAGGCCGCATCCAGATCTGACAAAGGACCTTCGCCTGGACCCGATGACAACACAGTGCTGAAGTGCCAACTAGTCTCTCCCTATGGAGGATCCCTTTATCCCTCTACAGATAAAGCATTGTGGAAAATTCGCGTATCTCCCCCGTAGTGATAAAATAAAATTCTGTACCAAATTTATAGGCAGGACAAGTAGTTTGTATAGGCTTGGTTTGTAGAGAATTACAAACCTGCGCACATATATTCAAAACACACATAACTATAGAATTTAATTCTTGATGCGCACGTGAGCGGCATCAGCGTTTCTCACAGGTTCGCGTTTAAAGTCTGTGTAGAGAGAACGGTGTCGTCTTAGCGGCCCCTAATTTAATAACAAATTATCCTTTCGCGGAAGTGAATCAATCAAAACTAACTTTAGCTGGAAAGTAACATTATTCAAGAACCGCTATAAAGCCAAAACAATCTCTGTTACCTTAAAACAGCCCTCAGTAAGATCGGGATTTCTTTGTTGTATCCTCGCGTTTGCTCGGAGGTTTCTCTCTAGAGCTCCCCCCGCAGCTTCGGAATAGATATTTGACAACAACTGTTAAAAACTCGCTGGCTATTCTCAGACACTAGAAGCTTAGTAGATCAACGACATCAAAGCAGATGGGAAACTCTTTGCAACGTCGTTTTCATTCGGGTTCCAACAGCGTGAGGGGCGCGCAATAATGACAGCATTATAGCAGATTTATTTTTGCAGTAAAGCAATTCTTTACCTCGCGAGACTTGGGATCACACAATACTTCCAGACGAAGAGGCCGGCGGGCCGCCGGCCCAAAGTTGCAAACACTGTTTTTCCGCTCACGGGCACCAGGGGGGTGCGAAACCACCACCATTCAACCCAAAATAAGTAATATAACCATTCCAGTGACTCCGAAGTTGATCAGTTAAGGTAAAAAAGTTACTTAGTTCACCTTTAAATTATACGTTTATCTCTGTAAAGCAGCTTTGAAACAATCTATATTGTTAAAAGCGCTAAATAAATGAAGATGACTTGACTTGACTTGACATTAATGTATTCAATTGCATACATTTTATATCCCTGTTGTTTTTCTGTTTTGTTTTATATGCTTTGACTTTGCAGATGGGTGTGGAAAAGTTTCCCAATATGAATATATTCAGGCAGTCCAGAAATGGCTCCGGTATGCACCATACCCTGTGGGCAGAACTGCACATCAAACAACTGCAACTGTTCCTTTGGTGCCTCTTTTTATTTATTTATTTATTTTTATTTTATTTTTTTATTTTTTTTGCTTCACTTTTGCATCTGTATGATATTTTAATTCATGACATGGAATGCTTTCAGTTGACTGAAATAAACGAAAAAAGACTGCAAAAAAAATATATAAGAAGAATTTTTTATTAATGTAGTAGTTTGAACATGTCAATGGTATGAGCATTTTTTTGTCTTCAATATTAATATTGTTTCAACAAATGAGGGTGCTAAAGTGATGCTGAAAAAACATCACTTTGTAATGTGTAATCAAAAATAGTTTAATTCTGAAAGAATTTAATTCTGAAAGAAATATCAACATTGTTTTAACATTGAGTGTGCAAAAATTATGTTGAAAAAATATAGTGTAACGAGTTACAGTTTTAAAATATATATTTATAATTAATTTTAACAGATTATAATTAACTATAAATATTTTAATAATTTTTAAATTAACTGTAGCTCAATTAATAGTACAATTATTTAATCAGTTCATCCAATTAACAGAAAGCATAATCAATTAATAATTCTAGGAAATATATATTTTCTTCCTGGCCAAGAAAGAATAACCTTTTCCAGCTAAAGTAAATCAAGTACTAGCAGGGTAAAAGCATAGGTATCGCTAGATCAAGATGTTTAAGTGACTTTGATATGTGGCACACACAGAGACAATAAAAGCGGATACAATGGCTTAATAAACTAAACGTAATTAGAATGACGACGAAATGGGGTTCGCTTAGAAGCCTATCCTCTTTGAACAGTAATAAAACGATCCAATGGCAAGCAAATGCCCATGGTCTGCTGAATTTGCATAGCGTAAATCCCCCCCACCTCATGGGTATAAAAGATAAACACTGGGGTGTCCAGCCCGCAGGGTGGAATATTTCAACCCCAGGGGTGGCAGAGTGGCTTGCCAAGGGAAAGACACATGCTCAGAGAGGCTTACAGTGGAAATATATATGTGGGGGTCACCCAGAGGGGGAACCATGCACATGGCGGCACCTAGCCAATCGCGAAAGCTGCCAGAGGCATAACTCTGGCGTTGACGTCAACAGCGCTGGAGGTACTCAGGGCTTGTGAGGCTAACCTGATGAGAATATCGCACGTATCCAGTCCGTGGAGTGGAATGGCGAGCAAGCGAAGACACCTGAGCGGGTCCTAGTACCGGCTGGTTGAAGCGAGTACACGGGAGGACACTGGCTCCACTCGGCGATTGTAGAATCTGGCGAATGTGTTGGGTGTCGCCCAGCCTGCAGCTCTGCAGATGTCTGTTAGCGAGGCACCATGCGCTAGAGTCCAAGAGGAGGCCACACTCCGGGTAGAGTGGGCCGTCACACCAAGGGGGCACGGTCGACCTTGCTGCTGGTATGCCAAAGCAATGGCGTCCACTATCCAGTGGGACAACCTTTGTTTGGAGAAATCCTTTCCCTTCAGCTTCCCACCATAACAGACAAAGAGCTGGTCTGAGGTCCTGAAACACTGCATTCTGTCTACGTAAGCACAGAGGGCGCGTACTGGACAGAGCAGTGCCAAAGCTGGGTCTGCCTCCTCCAGGGGCAGCGCTTGCAGGTTCACCACCTAGTTCCGGAAGGGAGTGGTGGGAACCTTGGGCACATATCCAGGCCGGGGTCTCAGGATCACGTGAGAATAGGCCGGCCCAAATTCCAGGCACGCTTTGTCTACAGAAAATGCGTGCAGGTCCCCTACCCTCTTGATGGAGGCCAATGCAAACAGGAGCACTGTCTTGATTGACAGGAACTTAAGCTCCACTGATTGCAGTGGCTCAAAGGGAGCACTCTGCAGGGAAGTTATAACCACTGAGAGGTCCCAAGAGGGAACGAGTGGAGAGCGAGGAGGATTTAGTCTCCTCGCTCCTCTCAGGAACCTGATGACCAGGTCGTGCTTTCCCACGGACTTACCTTCGACTGCGTCGTGATGTGCGGCGCTAGCGGCAACATACACTTTCATGGTGGAGGGAGACAGCTTACGCTCCAACCTGTCTTGCAGGAAGGAAAGCACGACACTGATCGGGCATTTTCTGGGGTCTTCTCTGCGAGAAGAGCACCAGAGACGAAGAAGTTCCACTTCAACGCATAGGCATGTCTAGTGGACGACAAGTGATGGTAGCCACCACCGCTGGTGGTAGGGTACTCAAACCTACCTCGTCCCATCCAGGAGCCACACGTGGAGGTTCCAAAGATTGGGATGAGGGTGCCACAGGGTGCCCCATCCCTGAGAAAGGAGGTCCTTCCTTAGAGGAATTGGCCAGGGAGGTGCTATCGCAAGGAGTACTGTTCGTAGAACCGGTCCGGATGGGCCAATGAGGCGTAACCAAGATGACCTCCCTGATCTTGCACAGGCTCACTGGGGGAAACGCATACTTGCGGAGGCCCCGGGGCCAGCTGTGCGCCAGTGTGTCCATGCCGAGCGTGCCCCTCGGTCAGGGAGTAAAACTGGGCGCAGTGAGACGATTCGTGGGAGGCAAACAGGTCTACGTGAGCGTCCCCTAACTGATCCCAAATCAGCTGCACCGACTGAGAGTGGAGTCCTCCATTCACCAGGAAGAGGCTGAAGCCGTGAGAGCTCGTCGGCTGCACAGTTCAGGTCTCCCGGGATATAAATGGCTCGAAGCGACCTCAGATGCTTCTGACTCCATAAGAGAAGGTGGCGGGCGAGTTGCGACATACGGCGGGAGCGTAGACCACCTTGTCGGTTGATGCTACGCTACTGTCGGGGTATTGACTGATCGGACTAGCACGCGCTGGTTCTTGAGCAGCGCATGGAAGCGGTGCAGAGCGAGACGTACTGCCAGCAACTCGAGGCAATTGACATGCGAAAGGCTTAGGGGTCCTGTCCAGGAGCCCACGACAGCATGTCCATTGCACATGGCGCCCCAGCCCGTGGTGGAGGCATCTGTTGAGACAACATGCCTGGAAACTCGATCTAAGGGGCACTCCGGCCCGTAGAAAGCTGATTTATCCACGGGGTGAAGGTCTGATGGCAGGTCGGAGTAACTGGCACTCAGAGCATGCCTTGTTGCCATGCCCACCTCAGGACTCGATCGCGAAGCCAGTGCTGAAGCGGTCTCATATGAAGCAATCAGAGCGGCGTTTCTGCGGCTGAGGATTGCCATATGCCCCAGAAGCCCCTGAAAAAGTTTCAGTGGGACCCGCACTCTTGCCCTCGAATTGTCTCAGGCAAGTCAGCAGTGACTGCGCTCACTCGCTCGTTAGCTGCGCGCACATGGCGACCGAGTCGATTTCCATACCGAGAAAAGAGATCCTCTGCACGGGGAAAAGATTGCTCTTCTCCCAGTTGACCCGAAGGCCCCAGACAAGCTAGGTGCCGGAGCACTAGGTCCCTGTGTTCGCAAACTCAGTCTCGAGAGTGAGTTCAGGATGCCAGTCGTCGAGATAGTTCAGGATGCGAACCCCGTGTTGCCGTAGCGGCACAAGGCTGCCTCAGGCGCCCTCGGTGGCGAGCAGACTGAGGCGACTGAGCCGGCGGCTGAGCAGCTGGCCACGGGATCAGAGCCTCAGTCTGCTTCTGGAGACTGCGCCGTCGAAGAGGCCAGTCTGGGATATGGGTAGTTGAGGAAGCGGGTTCGCTCAGCCTCGTGCATATCAACCAGGCTAAGCCAGTTTTCCTGGACCACATTGTGGACATCACCTGACCCAGGGAGCGTGGTGGTCACTTTTGTCGCCTGTAGGCCTGTAGGTCGGTGGCGGCATGCAGCTCTTGCAAGAGCCCTGGACCAGCCCCACCCTCGTGCATTAGCAATAAGCACCCTTGGCCTGGTAGACCTGAAGGATGGGCATAGCATGCAGTGAGGCGGCACTCAAACACTCTGGAGACCATCCCAGATGAAGTCCCACCAGCAGGAAGCCTTAGGGACTCAATTGAGGAGCCCATCCTGGTCCAGCAGCACCACCAGGGTTCTCCCGCTCAGCTGAATAAAATCTACATATTTTTTTCTTATTATATGTACTGTACATTTAAATATTTATGTTGATTTTGAGATGTTTAACGTATGTTGTAAATAGTTGGGGGGGTGGGGGGGGGGGTAGGTATAGAATAATTTGTTTCATGTATAAATTATGACTGTCATTACAAAACTACGAATGTCGAGAGCAATGAATTCTCTTTTATTTACACATTTAAAGTTGCATAAAAATATATAAATGTACAGAAATATTTTTTTTCCTTTTAAAAATCGAAGTGAAAAAAAGTTCAACAAGAAATATATATTTACAGTTCCTTCTCAAAAAAATGCATATATTTTAGATTCATTGCACACCAACTGAAATATTTCAGGTCTTTTATTGTTTTAATACTGATGATTTTGTTATACAGCTCATGAAAACCCAAAATTCCTATCTCAAAAAAATAGCATATTTCATCCGACCAATAAAAGAAAAGGGTTTTTCATACAAAAAAAGTAAACCTTCAAATAATTATGTTCAGTTATGCACTCAATACTTGGTCGGGAATCCTTTTGCAGAAATGACTGCTTCACTGCGGCGTGGCATGGAGGCGATCAGCCTGTGGCACTGCTGAGGTGTTCTGGAGGCCCAGGATGCTTCGATAGCAGCCTTAAGCTCATCCAGAGTGTTGGGTCTTGCGTCTCTCAACTTTCTCTTCATAATATCCCACAGATTCTCTATGGGTTTCAGGTCAGGAGAGTTGGCAGGCCAATTGAGTACAGTAATACCATGGTCAGTAAACCATTTACCAGTGGTTTTGGCACTGTGAGCAGGTGCCAGGTCATGCTGAAAAATGAAATCTTCATCTCCATAAAGCATTTCAGCAGATGCAAGCATGAAGTGCTCCAAAATCTCTTGATAGCTAGCTGCATTGACCCCTGCCCTTGATAAAACACAGTGGACCAACACCAGCAGCTGACATGGCACCCCAGACCATCACTGACTGTGGGTACTTGACACTGGACTTCAGGCATTTTGGCATTTCCTTCTCCCCAGTCTTCCTCCAGACTCTGGCACCTTGATTTCCGAATGACATGCAAAATTAGCTTTCATTCGAAAAAAGTACTTTGGACCACTGAGCAACAGTCCAGTGCTGCTTCTCTTCGCTGTTTCTGGTTCAAAATTGGCTTGACCTGGGGAATGCGGCACCTGTAGCCCATTTCCTGCACACGCCTGTGCACGGTGGCTCTGGAGGTTTCTACTCCAGACTCAGTCCACTGCTTCCGCAGGTCCCCCCAAGGTCTGGAATCGGTCCTTCTCCACAATCTTCCTCAGGGTCCGGTCACCTCTTCTCGTTGTGCAGCGTTTTTTTGCCACACTTTTTCCTTCCCACAGACTTCCCACTGAGGTGCCTTGATACAGCACTCTGGGAACAGCCTATTCGTTCAGAAATTTCTTTCTGTCTTACCCTCTTGCTTGAGGGTGTCAATGATGGCCTTCTGGACAGCAGTCAGGTCGGCAGTCTTACCCATGATTGCGGTTTTGAGTAATGAACCAGGCTGGGAGTTTTTAAAAGCCTCAGGAATCTTTTGCAGGTGTTTAGAGTTAATTAGTTGATTCAGATGATTAGGTTAATAGCTCGTGTAGAGAACCTTTTCATGATATGCTAATTTTTTGAGATAGGAATTTGGGGTTTTCATGAGCTGTATGCCAAAATCATCAGTATTTAAACAATAAAAGACCTGAAATATTTCAGTTGGTGTGCAATGAATCAAAAATATATGAAAGTTTAATTTTTATCATTACATTGTGGACAATAATGAACTTAATCACAATATGCTCATTTTTTGAGAAGGACCTGTATATACCGTTGCCTCTGTCCCAGCACCTCATCCGTGAGGACAAACCTGGGCCAAGTTTCAGCAGTGGGTTTCCCACTCACACCCTCATCAAATTAACCATGGCTTGTTAACAACAACAGCACAATACATTTCAGCAAAGATGTGTGTATTAACTTTCTTCCTTCCTTTGTTTTTTTTTTTTTTTTTTAAGTTTTTTTATTTATTTTTGGCCTGTATGGGAGTTACCTTCCCCAGCAGACCCATTTTCTCCAGCTCTAAAAAAGCAGAAAGGGGTACTTTTAATATATTTCTTATAATACACAAGTGAGACAGACTAGTGCAAATATTACAATAAAATTAAATACAATTTATTTAGTTTAGTTTATTTATTTATTTATTTATTTAATTGCAATTGAATCAATTTAGCTGTCTGCTCCTTGCTCCCTGAAACAATTATTAAACTAATATGCACAAGTTTTGCCTCAAATCACCTTACAAATGAAGCCACGCAATAGTGACGGAGTTAAGATGAAGTTTATAAGAAAGAAAAACTTGTGGCTTTTAACTCAGGTTTCGCTAGCTATTTGAGTAAATGAAAACATAAGACTTTCATTTAAATGTGAATTTGTCGTCCACCACCGAACTTTCGGCCGTCATTTTCACTTTTCATTTTTAAATAAAAATGCTGTCGTCACCGGCGCGCAATGACTTATGGGGTAGAATAGGCCGCAAGGATCCTTTTGAATCAGAGTAGCCTTCGTCACGCCGTGATGACGCAATCGGCCTTCAAATACGGCCAATCCGCCTTCAAATACGGCCAATCCGCCTTAAAATACGGCCTTCAGAGAATGCAGCCTTAATATTGGGACACAGCTCTTGGCAACATCAACAATTCTTAACTAGACACCATTAGGGTCCCAAAAAAACAGGTTACAAAAAAATACCAAATGTGTACATGGAAACCTATTTCTCCTGTTAGATTATTTTGTTTAACAATGTATACAGTACCGCATGCACATGCAAATATATTTGTTTAGATTATGAATCCACTATTGATTTAACTGTCAGTGGCAGCAGGTTGTCATATAGTGTAGGAAAATCGCAATAGGCAATTTACATATGTTTCTCAAACACACTTTGTTGGCCGCTGGTAACTTTCAATTAACTCCGAATCGAAAACATATCTGCATGTTGCCAGCGCACTTCCTTTATACCCACGTGGTGGGGCGGAGTTACGCTATGCAAATTCAGAGGACCATGACCATGAAAAGTGAAGAAAGAGAGAGAGAAGAAAAGAGAAGGGGAAGATTACAATCAGTTAACCACAACCTACGAGAAACATCACCTTAAGAGGGGCACAATAACTTAGAAACGCATCTAAAGACTGCAAACTCGTACTTGCATTGACTTTGGTTGCTGAACAAGCCCAGATGCAGGAGATTCTTGATGATTTCGCCAGGAGTGCGCAGAAGCGTTCGTTTGAGTTCTTGGGGTGGTCCACGTTGAATCCAAAGAAGTTAAATTGATGACGTTGCCGGAAGAATACAGGAGAAAGTTGTCTCGAAGAGATTGAGCCAAGCTCTGAAACTGATCAGACACTCTTAAAGGTATTATCAGCTCACACCCATTTGGTGAGGTGACCAATCTAAGTTTACCTGGAGAAAGTCTTTGTTCCATCTTATCTCCATTTAGCATGTTCATGGTGGCATGAAGAATTTGTGCAGTCTTTACACAAAAGTATGGTAAAACTATCATGATGCAATTTATCATAACATATTGTACACCATTGATTATAAAATCAAAAGAGGATTATTTTGGTACCAAGAAAGAGGGGATTTGAAGACATTAAAGCAGTGATGCATCATCTTTGGATATCCACATTTGAAGTTACTCTAACATAACTAAAGAATCATAACTAAGGCTAATAAAACATAGGGACATGCATATAACACAGGATAAATACTATAAACAGTTGGGAAAGTTTGTGGGTATGAATGGAGTAAGTGTCCTTGTGTATTGGAAGTTTATCTCTATAGTCTTTGACCAAATGGCTAGTGCCGTCTGGTCTCCTGTGCTGTCTTTGAGAGTTGCAGGCACAGTCCCTTGCTGAGATCGTTCTGGGGAACAGAGGTGATAACGGCGTTTGAAGAGAACTGGTTTGAGGGCCGATGACAACAGGGGAGAAGGGGGAAGGTTTTCTGATGTCTAGAGCATTTTGATTAAGTCCACTCGTTACAATAGCTTTGGTATGTTGATTTTATTTGTGATTTGTGGTTGAAATATAAACATTATTTCATCAGTGCCAAAGAGTTCTTGAAAAAATATCACTTTTAATGTTGAATCAATATTCTTACTGTAATAAGGTTCAGATGTTATGGGAAGAAGGAGATGGGAACCGGCAAACATTCAACAATTTTAATAAATGAATAAACAATTACAAAAATGAAAGTATACCAGCAGTCCCTTGCAGACGACTGATGGCCACACAAAACAGAAACAAAACATTTACATTTACATTTATTCATTCAGCAGACGCTTTTATCCAAAGCGACTTACAAATGAGAAACAATAGAAGCAATTAAACTAGCAGTAGGACAACAGTATGTAAGTGCTATGACCCTTCACAGTACAATCCAACGCATTTTTTTTTTTTTTTTTTTTTGGAATAGATAAGAAAGTGTTAGTAGTACTGGATCAAGTGCTCAAGTGCTGCCGAAAAAGATACGTCTTCAGCAGTTTCTTAAAGATGGCTACAGACTCAGCAGCTCTGGCTGAGTTAGGCAGATCATTCCACCAGCAGGGAACAGTCATGGTGAAGGTCCGAGAGAGAGATTTCGTGCCTCTTTGAGATGGCACCACCAGACGCCGCTCACTTGCAGAGCGCAAGTTTCTGGATGGCACATAAGTCTGAAGTAATGAGTTCAGGTACAGGGGAGCAGTGCCAGTGGTTGTTCTGTAGGCAAACGTCAGTGACTTGAATTTAATGCGAGCGGCAACCGGCAACCAGTGCAATTTCGTGAGGAGAGGAGTGACATGTGCTCTCTTCGGCTCGTTGAAGACCACTCTAGCTGCAGCATTCTGGATCAGTTGCAGAGGTTTGACAGTGCAAGCTGGGAGACCAGCCAGGAGAGCATTACAATAGTCCAGTCTGGATAGAACAAGCGCCTGAACAAGGAGTTGTGTAGCATGCTCTGATAGGAAGGGCCTGATTCTTCGGATGTTGTACAAGGCAAATCTGCATGACCGGAGAGTGCTAGCGATGTGGTCTGTGAAATTCAATTGGTCATCAATTACAACTCCAAGGTTCCTGGCTGATCTTGATGGAGTTATGGATGACGAGCCTAGCTGGATGGTGAAGTTGTGATTAAGTGTTGGGTTAGCCGGGATTACAAGTACACTGTAAAAAATTTATTGTCAAATTAACAGTAACTTACTGGCAACAATTATCCAGTAGTTGCTGTATTTCATTCAACAGTAAAATTACCGTAATACTAACTACAGTAGTGTTTAGCATACTGTAAAAATTAAATACAGCATTTTACTGTATTTTTTACCATGCTGAAGTACAGTATTACACCGTTGATTTTCAAAAATACTGTATAGTATTATACAGTTATGAAATGTTATTTTTATTTATTTTATAGTGCTACTGTATAACCTGTAGAATATTTAGAAAACCTGTAGAAATGTTATTTCAATTGTTGATGGGAAATGGAAAAAAGAACAATTGAGCTTTAACTGCACAAAAAAGTTTATTGTGTATTTTAAACAATACATTAGTAGTAGAAATAATGGCATATAATAGAACAATAAAAATCTGTTTTAAAACAAGACTAATGAACAATTTATAATAATAATTAAAATCTGTGAATAATTAATGTATCAAATAAATTATCCTGAATAAATTATACGGTGGCCCAGTAGTGCACAACACAATGAAATTTAAAAAGCAAACATAAGTCCACAACACAACGAAAATACTAAAACATATAATTTGTATTAATTAAAATTAGTTTTAACATTCAAAAACAGACATGTTCAAAATCTAAAGCTTGATTGTATTGGTAGTAGACTGACTTACTACAGCTGACTTTTTTTTCCAATATCTCCCTTTATTTATTTAGAGTAAACAATTATTTTTAAGGAAATTTCTGTAATATAATAAAAGTTTTTGTCTTTTATCATATTTCAAAGGTTGTAGTTCCTATTAACCAGACTGACTTACAACAGGTGAAATTGTGCCAATAGCTCCCTGTATGCACAGTAAACAATTAGTTTTTTATAAAAACATTAGTCCTAACTGTAATTCACCTAAAGGTTATTTTTCATGTCCCAAAGCTTGTGGTAGATTCCTAGTGACCAGACTGACTTAGGTGAAATTGTGCCAATACCTTCTGTAATTCTGCAATTGACCAAATGGTTTTTATTTTTATTTATCAAATTATATTATAATAAATTATACATTTTAACCACTTGGTGGAATTGCCAGACGTTCCCTAAGGGATGATGTGCTGTGGTAGCGGTTTTAAGCATTCTTGAGTATAAATACGCAGCTAATTCATGGTGATTTTTAAGTATATTTAATGTCGATATACAATGGTTACATACTGTTAAAACCTAATCGTGGTATTGACATCTTAAGGCTGCCGACTATATAGAACAATGGCAAGGAAAACAGACTTTATCGCGCTTCGAGAGCCCTCCAGTGTTGCGGCTTTATTTAGTTGTGTTGCGGCTTTATTCCGTTGTGTTGTGGATTAATTTCGTTGTGTGGTGAACTTATGTTTTCTTTTTAAATTTCGTTGTGTTGTGCACTACTGGGCCACCGTACTGAACAAGTAAAATACAAACTTGCAAAACAGTAGAACATAGAAAGTAAGACAGGTGAGAATGAAGGCCAGGTGAGGAGGGTAGTGATGGTGTCAAGTGGAAGAAGAGCGACAGCACTTCTGATAATCCTGCAAGAAATGATAAGCACAAATCAATCATTGAGGCAAAACATACAACTATTCATCAAAAAACCTAGCTCACATTATCAACACCTTTAAATGATCGGCAAAAACTTGTGCATGGGCCCATGCAGTGACTGAATTTTTTGCCTATGGAGTCCACCTTATTTTTCACGTAAGAGTGGGCACGGCCATTTGTAAATACTTCCAGTTATTTCTAGATGTACACAAATCGTATGCTGCTTGAAATTGCAAACTGGTATTTATAGCTATTATTTGAATTACATTTATCTCAGGAAAGATATTCAATGGATATATAAACTTAGCTAGAAAAATAACTTTAGAGGTGAATTTCGCTATATATATTATTCTAAATAAATATATTATATTTGATTATATTTTTACTTTACCTGTAGTCTTTATTATTTTAATGTATGTTTGAGTACATTTAAAACTTTAAAGAAATAAATATTTGACATTAATTGTGTTAATTATCAATACTGATATGACTGCTATTACACTTTTTATCAAGATATTTTTTCCACAACTGCAAATCAAAAAACTGCATTGGCATTTCTGTCTGTCTTTCAGAAATCAGATCTTTTTTTTACCCTTTCATGTTTTAATTCAAACTTATTTAAAGAAATGTTACAATTATAATAAAAATATATAATTTATGAGTTATACAAAGCATGTATATTAAATGGAAACTGTGAAGGGAAATTTGTCCAGTTCCAGGTTTAAGCCAGTTCCACCATTTTTGCATTTTTCTAAATACAGATTCAGACACAAATAAATGTGAGATTTCTGGAGATACTGGCTCTAATATTACTCTTACCTTAATGATTCTGCCAATCTTATTCAGCAAAGTCCCTGATTATGGATAAGGCATGGTCTTCCTCCGAACAATCCACTTCTTCTGCTCACCTGGAACAGTTCACAAACAATTTGTAGCATCATCTGTAATATGTCACATCACAATAATAGGGGATAAGTTCTAAACCATCACTTATGCAAAACCATATTGGTGTTACTAATATAAATAATTTTGTAACAAAAGTGTATGAATATAACAACAACAACTCTTGCAGGGCATTTTTGCCTCCATGTCTTTCAGTAATTCTAGCTGTATTATAATCGGCTCATCACGCAGTTTAAGCTTGTGGACTCTCAAGGCGTATTTTGTTCGAAAGAAGTAACAGTTTGAACATAGTTAAAACAACAATTACGATATCGTAGCAGACAATTAATGTCACACTTAGCTTTTTTTGGGACAAAAATGCACACTTATAAGCGCTTCCCGCGGTCCATCAGGTATTAAACTGAAGTTAAGATGTGCGCGCAAGGTCCTGGCAGATCGCCAGGTCAGGTCCTCACAGACGTGTAAAAGCGTGAACATCAAAGCAGTTCTTTAAAGACGGGCAGTTCTTAAACTAACTGACATTTTGGTTTGCATAACAAATAAAGATTCATCACAAACCAGATATTTATGGCGAAAACTATGCAGGCAGACAGCGACACGAGACAAAGGCTAAGTTGCTCAGAGAACTGAAGTTCTTCATAAAATGGCAGTTTGTGGTTGTTTTTCGCGGTCATTTCGTATTAATGTATTTAAATGTACAGAAGGCTAACATGTTCCAAGCTACATCGAAACCTTAGTATAATTTAGGCTACACACAAACAAATGTTGAGAAATGAAATACGTTGAATATGCGGTCAGCTATTCAACTAACATTGAAGTTATAAGCTAGAATCCATGTATGCATGAAAATATTAAGATTTATTACTCACCACACGACGAAGTTCCAGGTCGGCAGAGAAGACACGATGCACTGACATCACAGAAAACTATTTAAAAGAAAAAAGCGCTCTCATGCACCCCCCACTGATAGAAATGAAGAGTGTTATGGTCACCCAGTGCTTTATGTAAGAATAATGTTAGTTGGCTAGCAATTTTAGAGCTAAAATTTGCAGCTCTGCAAATTTGTGTGTGCTGTCTTTCGCGGTCCATTTGCACTGCTGTATTTAGATTTGCAGTAACTGATAATTTCCCAGAATGCATTGCAAATCTACAGTAACTAACTGTTAATTGTGTTCACAGTACAGAACTGTTGAAAAAACGAAATAATACTGTGAAAACAACAAAATCTACAGTAACATACTGTTCAAAGGTTATACAGCAATAAACTGTTGATAAAAACAGTATAATACTGTGAAAACAACATAAATCGTTTACAGTGTAGCTCTGTCTTCGCAAGGTTGAGTTGAAGGTGGTGGTCCTTCATCCAGCCAGAAATGTCTGTCAGGCAGGCTGAGATGCGAGCGGCTACCGTCGGATCATCCGGCTGGAATGAGAGGTAGAGTTGTGTGTCATCAGCGTAGCAGTGGTAGGAAAAGCCATGTTTCTGAATCACAGATCCTAGTGATGTCATGTAGATTGAGAAGAGAAGTGGTCCAAGCACTGAGATGTTGGGTCTTAGACACCTCACCCCTCCACGACACCCTAAAGGACCTACCCGAGAGATAAGACTTGAACCACTGGAGTGCAGTTCCCGAGATCCCCTTCATCTTTAGGATTGACAGAAGGATCTGGTGGTTAACTGTGTCAAAGGCAGCAGACAGATCCAGGAGGATGAGAACTGAGGACTTGGAAGCTGCTCTTGCCAGTCTCAGGGCTTCAATTACTGAGAGCAGAGCAGTCTCAGTTGAGTGTCCGCTTTTGAAGCCAGACTGATTGTTGTCCAAGAGGTTGTTGTAACAATTTTGTAGTGTTGTTGTCCTGTGTGGGTATCAACCTTGAAAATATTCATAAGTAAAATGCAACATATGCAGTAATATAAATGCAAAACCATCATAAAAAACCCTGACAAGGAGGATTTTTCCTGCTGAATACATACCTTTACTTTTACTCTTGATGCCTTAAGTATATTAGAGTGTGCAAGATAATTTAGCTTTACTAAGGTTTGAAATATATGACTAGTAGTTTTTCCCCAATGTGTTATTAGTGGTTATTAAAAGTACTTTAGCGTGATAAAGTATCTCAATATTTATTCCATGTGTCAGCCCTGCAAACCTGTTGGTAGACAAATTAGTGGATAGTGAAAATATGCACTCAAACACTCTGGAGACCATCCCAGATGAAGTCCCACCAGCAGGAGGCCTTAGGGACTCAATTGAGGAGCCCATCCTGGTCCAGCAGCACCACCAGGGTCTCCCGCTCAGCTGAATAAAAATCTACATATTTTTTTCTTATTATATGTACTGTACATTTAAATATTTATGTTGATTTTGAGATGTTTAACGTATGTTGTAAATAGTTGGGGGGGGGGGGGGGGGGTAGGTATAGAATAATTTGTTTCATGTATAAATTATGACTGTCATTACAAAACTAACGAATGTCGAGAGCAATGAATTCTCTTTTATTTACACATTTAAAGTTGCATAAAAATATATAAATGTACAGAAATATTTTTTTTTCCTTTTAAAAATCGAAGTGAAAAAAAGTTCAACAAGAAATATATATTTACAGTTCCTTCTCAAAAAAATGCATATATTTTAGATTCATTGCACACCAACTGAAATATTTCAGGTCTTTTATTGTTTTAATACTGATGATTTTGTTATACAGCTCATGAAAACCCAAAATTCCTATCTCAAAAAAATAGCATATTTCATCCCGACCAATAAAAGAAAAGGGTTTTTCATACAAAAAAAGTAAACCTTCAAATAATTATGTTCAGTTATGCACTCAATACTTGGTCGGGAATCCTTTTGCAGAAATGACTGCTTCACTGCGGCGTGGCATGGAGGCGATCAGCCTGTGGCACTGCTGAGGTGTTCTGGAGGCCCAGGATGCTTCGATAGCAGCCTTAAGCTCATCCAGAGTGTTGGGTCTTGCGTCTCTCAACTTTCTCTTCATAATATCCCACAGATTCTCTATGGGGTTCAGGTCAGGAGAGTTGGCAGGCCAATTGAGTACAGTAATACCATGGTCAGTAAACCATTTACCAGTGGTTTTGGCACTGTGAGCAGGTGCCAGGTCATGCTGAAAAATGAAATCTTCATCTCCATAAAGCATTTCAGCAGATGCAAGCATGAAGTGCTCCAAAATCTCTTGATAGCTAGCTGCATTGACCCTGCCCTTGATAAAAACACAGTGGACCAACACCAGCAGCTGACATGGCACCCCAGACCATCACTGACTGTGGGTACTTGACACTGGACTTCAGGCATTTTGGCATTTCCTTCTCCCCAGTCTTCCTCCAGACTCTGGCACCTTGATTTCCGAATGACATGCAAAATTAGCTTTCATCCGAAAAAAGTACTTTGGACCACTGAGCAACAGTCCAGTGCTGCTTCTCTTCGCTGTTTCTGGTTCAAAATTGGCTTGACCTGGGGAATGCGGCACCTGTAGCCCATTTCCTGCACACGCCTGTGCACGGTGGCTCTGGAGGTTTCTACTCCAGACTCAGTCCACTGCTTCCGCAGGTCCCCCAAGGTCTGGAATCGGTCCTTCTCCACAATCTTCCTCAGGGTCCGGTCACCTCTTCTCGTTGTGCAGCGTTTTTTGCCACACTTTTTCCTTCCCACAGACTTCCCACTGAGGTGCCTTGATACAGCACTCTGGGAACAGCCTATTCGTTCAGAAATTTCTTTCTGTCTTACCCTCTTGCTTGAGGGTGTCAATGATGGCCTTCTGGACAGCAGTCAGGTCGGCAGTCTTACCCATGATTGCGGTTTTGAGTAATGAACCAGGCTGGGAGTTTTTAAAAGCCTCAGGAATCTTTTGCAGGTGTTTAGAGTTAATTAGTTGATTCAGATGATTAGGTTAATAGCTCGTGTAGAGAACCTTTTCATGATATGCTAATTTTTTGAGATAGGAATTTGGGGGTTTTCATGAGCTGTATGCCAAAATCATCAGTATTTAAACAATAAAAGACCTGAAATATTTCAGTTGGTGTGCAATGAATCAAAAATATATGAAAGTTTAATTTTTATCATTACATTGTGGACAATAATGAACTTAATCACAATATGCTCATTTTTTGAGAAGGACCTGTATATACCGTTGCCTCTGTCCCAGCACCTCATCCGTGAGGACAAACCTGGGCCAAGTTTCAGCAGTGGGTTTCCCACTCACACCCTCATCAAATTAACCATGGCTTGTTAACAACAACAGCACAATACATTTCAGCAAAGATGTGTGTATTAACTTTCTTCCTTCCTTTTTTTTTTTTTTTTTTTTTAAAGTTTTTTTATTTATTTTTGGCCTGTATGGGAGTTACCTTCCCCAGCAGACCCATTTTCTCCAGCTCTAAAAAAGCAGAAAGGGGGTACTTTTAATATATTTCTTATAATACACAAGTGAGACAGACTAGTGCAAATATTACAATAAAATTAAATACAATTTATTTAGTTTAGTTTATTTATTTATTTATTTAATTGCAATTGAATCAATTTAGCTGTCTGCTCCTTGCTCCCTGAAACAATTATTAAACTAATATGCACAAGTTTTGCCTCAAATCACCTTACAAATGAAGCCACGCAATAGTGACGGAGTTAAGATGAAGTTTATAAGAAAGAAAAACTTGTGGCTTTTAACTCAGGTTTCGCTAGCTATTTGAGTAAATGAAAACATAAGACTTTCATTTAAATGTGAATTTGTCGTCCACCACCGAACTTTCGGCCGTCATTTTCACTTTTCATTTTTAAATAAAAATGCTGTCGTCACCGGCGCGCAATGACTTATGGGGTAGAATAGGCCGCAAGGATCCTTTTGAATCAGAGTAGCCTTCGTCACGCCGTGATGACGCAATCGGCCTTCAAAATACGGCCAATCCGCCTTCAAATACGGCCAATCCGCCTTAAAATACGGCCTTCAGAGAATGCAGCCTTAATATTGGGACACAGCTCTTGGCAACATCAACAATTCTTAACTAGACACCATTAGGGTCCCAAAAAAACAGGTTACAAAAAAATACCAAATGTGTACATGGAAACCTATTTCTCCTGTTAGATTATTTTGTTTAACAATGTATACAGTACCGCATGCACATGCAAATATATTTGTTTAGATTATGAATCCACTATTGATTTAACTGTCAGTGGCAGCAGGTTGTCATATAGTGTAGGAAAATCGCAATAGGCAATTTACATATGTTTCTCAAACACACTTTGTTGGCCGCTGGTAACTTTCAATTTCATGTTCCATGACGCACCCTTGTTTGCTTTCTCATGCATATCTGCAGTGCTTTGGTCAAAAACTCACTGTGGTCAAGTGAAAAGTCTTGTGAGATGTCAGAAATAAGTTAATAAAATGTTTGGTCCCTGAAGGAATGAAAATTACCCCTATATACATAGAGAGTTGTTGAGAATATAGCTCTGAACTTCAGTCACTTTATATTTGTACGTCGGCCCTCACGGGGCCGCCTCGATTTCTGGCTTAGGCTTAGTAACTAGGAAATTGATGGCGGTTTGCTAAGCATTCTCGCCTCGAAGCCTCTCAGTATCTGAGTGTAGGCTTCTTAGAGCTAGTGCCCATCAAGATAATTTATTCCTGTAAATCTAGTTATTCCTATTATTGCCCTCCTCTTACTACAAGTGTCGTCTAGCCAAGCCGTGCCTTTTGCACTAGGCGTAAAAATGCTAGTGGTGTTACTAGGCCGTGGGCCGGACCCCAAAATTGTGAATTTCACTGGTCCCTGCTAAGGAACTGAGTAATTTGTTTACAGATGGCATGTAAAAAAATGTATAAGTAGTGTAAGCATTGTTTCAACGTTCCAACGTTGATGTATGCACATTTGATGAAGATATCGATTTAAACTAGCCTGGGTTTCCCCATGCTGCCTTGCACACAGCTCGATTTTATTCACGCTGCTAGGCAGATTTCCGCCTCAGCGAGGGGGACCAATCACAGAACGAGGAGGAAGCAGCAAGACGATGACCACGTCTGTCACAGTCTTCGTCTGCACCTAGTCTGCACTACACTTCCCAGAATCCCTTGTGTCTCCACACCTGAACTCACTCCCTCAATCATCCACCTGTTCATCGTCCTCATTATCTGTGTCACCTGTCTTCACCTTGTTAGTGTTCGTTTGTATCTGTATTTAATTTGCTACTGTTCAGTCTGTCCTTGTTGGTCATTGTATATGTTACTTGTTTATGTTACTATGTATTGAGAGTGTTACCCGTCTGCCTGTACCAGTTTTGTGTGAGTTTATTATAGTAAATGCTTGAATTGGAACTTTGTGCCTATGCCTGTCTTCACCCGCACCATACCCGTGACAACGTTTATGCGGCACACTGAAGCAGTTTTTTTATATCAACATGTGTCACTGCAGATTTACCTTCTACCGGCCTCATGTTTGTCTTGCACAAACTGGACAATAGTCGCTGAACAGCCATCGTGTACACATAAATCTATGACCCATCCGTCTTCTTCCTTGTCGAATTTCTGTCGCTCTACATACGTCATCTGGTATAATTGAAACGATTGGCTATGAGCTATGTACAGGCGCATTTGATAGACATTCTTATCACCCAATAAACGGCTCTGGGCATTCGTAAACCACGCCTCAAATATGAGAAAATTAACATGTGGTTCCCAGACCACGTCTCAATGAGACGAGGTCTGACGTTAGCCAGGCTAGATTTAAACTCTTACATTTTTAAATGGGCAAATTTGTAGGACTTCTAAATCAAATCGTAGCGTCAGAAAACGTAAACAAATCACCTGTCTCCTTGACAACCTGTCACATCTCCCTGACAACCAGCATAGTTGATACCGTTACGTTGCTCTCTTGATAATGAAATCCTGCTATTAAAATAGGCTTTATATAATCTTTGTCTACACGAGCTATACTATGCATTGTGCACTTACCGTCAAAAGACCTCTAACGTTATTGATCATGACCGTGGGTGGGATTTTGTCACCTAATTTATTTACACAGACCGCATAAAAAACAAAGCCGGACGCGATTGACAGTCGGTATGCGACAATAGGAAGTGCTGTATACATGTTGCTTCTAAGGCAAAAAAGCCCAATAAACTTATTTTCTCAAACAAGTTGGGCATCATTTGTTCAGTGTGCCCAGAAATGGGTTAACCTCAACAGTGCTGAGAGTTTAATAGCTGAAAAAGCCATAGCAACATTTAACTTAACAGAAACCTGGAGAGACCAAGATGTGCCAGTTAACGTGGGCTTCCATAGGGAATGCTACATGTTGTTATGTGTATGTATGTGTGTATTGTAGTTAGTTAAAAAATGTATGTTAAATAAACCTCACACTACCAGTG
>JARPMJ010007598.1:15000-41634 GCA_033366665.1 Phoxinus dragarum | reverse complement strand
AGACATGAACGCTTGGCTAGTGCAGCGCAAGCACCCAGTTCTGTTTTACATAATTAATGTGCATACTAATCGAGTACTCGAAGGCGCACTAGTTTTTGTTTTGTGTTTTTTCACCCCTTGAATATCTGTGTCATAATATCTGTTATTATTTAGGTATGTTGTCGAGTCAGTTAGTTATGTTATGTCTATATAGTATAGAGATGCAAAATATAGTGATTAACATATCATTATAATGTTTTTCTCTGTACCAGTCTATATTGAATATATATCAGCTGATATAAAAATGATGTCAATGAAACAACAATATATAATACATACATACATGTATTAATTGAATTCTTTATTAATTATATATAAAGAATTTTAAAATGTAATAGTTAAAAAAAATTGGACAATCATTTTAAATTAAGATGATTTGTACCATTCATATTTTATGCTTAATACCATTATTTTTATGTTAATTTCTTCTTTAAAAAATAATAATGCTTTTTAATTTGTCTTTATATTTTAATTATATATGAATATATATATATATATATATCATTTTTTAATATATAAAAATAAATTAATAATTGTTTATTTTTTTTAACTATTTCAAATAATAGATACATTTTTTTAGTGTTTTTTTAGACGATGTAGAATTTTAATGTTTTGTTAAAATATTATTGTCCAGAATCTTCTGTGTGTGATCAGACCCAGAAGAGTGTGTGACCCCCGTGAACACTATTGCCTCCTCCACTAGTGGGCGCCGGCGGTCCGGCACAGGACTCTCGCTAGCAGAGATGTGTCGCTCACAAGGACAGAGATAAGCTCCTGTCTCTCGCTCTGGAGATCTGAAGTCTGCCTTGAAGAGAAGCTGCTGATAGGAGGTTGAAAGTGTGTGTCAGGAAGGGTAAGAATGAAGGAAGCTGCGTGTGTGTCTGTGTGTGTCTGTGTGTGTGTGTGTGTGTGTGTGTGTGTGTGTGTGTGTGTGTGTGTGTGTGTGTGCTTCTGTGGTGTGTGTGTGTCTGTGTCTGTCTGTGTGTGTGTGTGTGATTGTGTCTGTCTGTGTGTGATTGTGTCTGTCTGTGTGTGACTGTGTGTGTGTGTGTGTGTGTGTGTGTTTGTGTGTCTGTCTGTGTGTTTGTGTGTCTGTCTGTGTGCTTCTGTGCTTCTGTGTGTGTCTGTGTCTGTCTGTGTGTGACTGTGTCTGTGTATGTCTCTGTGTGTCTGTCTGTCTGTCTGCGTGCGTGTGTCTGTGTGTGTCTGCGTCTGTGTGCGTGCGTGCGTCTGTGTGTGTGTGTGTGTGTGTGTGTGTCTGTGTGTGACTGTGTCTGTGTATGTGTCTGTGTGTGTCTGTGTATGTGTCTGTGTGTGCTTCTGTGTGTGTGTCTGTGTGTGCTTCTCTGTGTGTCTGTCTGTCTGTCTGTCTGTCTGTGTGCGTGTGTCTGTGTGTGCTTCTGTGTCTGTGTCTCTGTCTGTCTGTCTGTCTGTCTGTCTGTCTGTCTGTCTGTCTGTCTGTCTGTCTGTGTGCGTGCGTGTGTCTGTGTGTCTGCGTCTGTGTGCGTGCGTGCGTCTGTGTGTGTGTCTGTGTGTGTTAGGAAGGTTAAGAATGAAAGAAGCTGCGTGTGTGTCTGTGTGTGTGTGTGTGTTTATGTCTCTGTGTGTGTGTGTGTGTGTGTGTGTCTGTCTGTCTGTCTATGTGTGTGTGTGCGTGCGTGTGTCTGTGTGTGTATGCGTCTGTGTGTGTGTTAGGAAGGTTAAGAATGAAAAGCTGTGTGTGTGTCTGTGTCTGTCTGTCTGTGTGTGTTAGGAAGGTTAATAAGAATGAAAGAAGCTGTGTGTGTGTGTGTGTGTGTCAGGTAAGCGGCTGTGGGTCAGGAATTCTCAGCTCATTGCAGGTTTTGTGAAAGAAACTGTGCGCTGTTTTGACGTTGCATCACAGAAGAGACGCTGGTACGACCTTGTCTTTTTTTCACAAGGCCAAACGTGGACAAATGCACGTCGACTCGAGTCTAGCAGAGAATCCACAGGAACACACGGAGGAAAACACAGCTACTGTTAATGAACAACACATTATACTGATGATAGAACAGGAGTCAAATGAAGTCCATGACTAATATTTTGAAAAGGTTCAAGAGCACCGCAAATACAACCTATAAAATCATGTGTGTGGTGTGTGTGTGTTCCTCTCCTGCGGGTTGTGGCGGCACACGCCTTTAAACGGATTGAAAACAAATGTAAAACATCAGTGTGCTCCCATTTCCCCGCGTTCTCTCCCGCGGCGTGTCTGATATTCTGACATCTGTCATCAAGATGAGCCTTTACTCGTATTAGATCCACTCACTGAAGACTCACTAAACCCCGTCCATCCACAGTCCAGAAACTGCAACTCCACCGGACACCATTACATCCTCAGTTTAATCACCCGCTGTCCTCGCCAACACATCAGCATTACCCAGCATTACTCACCCGTCATAACAAGATACAAATATCATCTGACAGAAATACTGTAGTATGGCCAAATAGTTCACAACAGTCGGCCAAGGGACGTCTAAAGGAGATTTTCATAAAGCAAAATTTGTTTTATTACACTTTAAATGAAGACAACTTGCAGACAAATGACATTTAAAATACACATATCAAACCATATATATATATATATCCTATTTACAGGTGAAACCCAAAAAATTAGAATATGGTGCAAAAGTTCATTTATTTTTTAGTAATTCAACTTAAAAGGTGAAACTAATATATTATATAGACTCATTATATGCAAAGTGAGATATTTCAAGCCTTTATTTGTTATAATCTTGATGATTATGGTTTTTCACAAAGCCAAACCTTTTCACAATATTCTAATATTCTATTCATTGCATTAGAATGACATCAGGGTGAGAAATTCATGCCATAATTTTTTAGTAAACTGTCCCTTTAACGAATGAGCTACAGAAAGTGTGTGTGTGTGTGTGAATTCTGTGAAACGGGAGAAAGTTCCCCACAGCGGCGCATCTATATCTGCAGTCGGCTGTGCTTTACTCCTTTTATTATTTCGTTGTCTCAGAGGGAATGGGAGTGGGGGGGGGGGGGGGGGGGGATGTGCTGATCTCACCGTTACCGCCGGTTACCAGATCCACGCCCCCCCCCCCCCCCTCTCTCTCTGTCTCTCTGTCTCTCTCTCTCTCTCTCTCTCTCTCTCTCTCTCTCTCTGTATCTCTCTCTCTCTCTCTCTCCCCTCCCCCCTCCAGCTTTCTCCTCTCCTCTTTTCTCTTGAGCCGAGAGTGAGAGACAAAGACCCCCCCGCCCCCTCCGTTCTGCACACGCTCAGACCGGCACCGCTCCTCTGCATGCACCATTGAGTTTCCCCTTCCAGTGCTACTATGACTGTATGCCGGACCGCTGCATTTCTTACCTAGCGCGCAAGTGTGTGTGGAAGTGTGTTTTACGGATACTACAGAACGCTGGTGGTGGATCAGGATTCCTCGTATTTAATGGAAGGGTTGTACCACGGTAAGAGCTTTTCCTGCTGCCCAGCGCGACCACATCTGAACGTGTGTGTGTGTGCGCGTGTGTGTGTGTGTGTGTGTGCGCAGGACTGACAGAGAGAGAGGCTTCCGTTTCCACACACACTAATGAGTTCTGCTCCTGCCTCAATGGGAAAATTAAATTTGCGAAGCTTCGTGTTTGAATATTTGCAGCCGAAGGAACACATTTAGACTGCAGTGTTAAAATACTTTTACTTCAATACATAAAGTTAATCATTATGATGTTCCAAATAGTGAGATCTTTATGAAGCTCTTGATAGAAACATGATGTGAAGTGCATATTGATATTTATGGTTATTAAAAAGAAATGCAATTTTATATGAGTAGCCAATATACTTAATTGGCTTATACTACACACACACACACACACACACATTCTATACCTATACACTATTGCATACTATTCTCACCTAAATCTATTTTTTAAATGGTAAACACTTAAAGTTGACATTGAAACAATATAATTTAAAGATGTATATTAATACTTGTAATCTGGCATAGAAAAAGAGTTTAATATTTGAATTAGAAAAAATTATGTTTTGCTTCTGATGTCAGCCTAATTAAACTGATTCTGTGTAGGATGATACCGATGCCATCACTGATTATTTTGCATCACTTATGATTACTATTTGTTTTTTATAACTTTGATCATAGAGGAACTGAACGTGTAAATTCAATGCAGATTGTTGATCCAGAACCGCTGCAAGTTTTTTTGTCTGTTCGTCAAAGAATAATATTAGATTACATAGACAGCAAGATTATCAATGCGAGTTGATATTTAACGCTGGTTTATGTATTTTACATCCTTTAAAATGATGAGTTGTTCAGTAAACGGATCTGTGGCGTGTGATGTAACGTCAGGAAGACCGCGTGAGCGCACATGTTCGGGAACTGGCACACAAATATAGGTCGAACACTTCTGCATGCATATGTGTGCACACTTATGAATGATAATTACTGATAAGAATCTTTTGTAACCGTCTGGAGTTGTTGTTGTTGTTGTTTTTGGCATTGTGATATTATTCAGGTCAAATGCAGATTGATATTTGAGTGGCTGTTACTTCTATTCATGTGTGTTCGTTCATGCGCTGAACTCTGTGACCCGATATTTGGATTACTTTTGACTGATTGCTTTCCTGTGCTTGGAAGCGTGCCGTGTGTGTGTGTGAGTGAGTGAGGTCATGAATGTTGGCCTGAGTTTGTTTGGCAGGTGTTAGAGCCTGTAGGGTGTGTGTGGTGTGTGTGTGTGTGTGTGGTGTGTGTGTCTGTGTGTGCTTGTTTTGCCCTGGGCCCTTGAACTGCTCATAGTGACCACACAATGACAGCGAATTACAGGGAGGAAAGAGGTGTGTGTGTGTGTGTGTGTGTGTTAAACAGCCCTCCATCATTTGTCAGACCCAGTTGAGTTCAGTTCACTCGTGTGCAACAGTGAGACGCCACTATTATCTGTCCTTTTGTGTTCATCTGCAACTCTGACAGTCATAAATCAATACTGCTGAATTTACTCTCATTTTACATCATTTACGCTCTTTTCCAAAACCCAGTGAGCTTTCTAACCAGACGGCATTGAGCAGTCAGAGATTGGCAAACGGTTTCATAAGCCTCCTCAGTTTAGATGATTCCTCCTCGGGCAGTATCGCATATTTTCCTTGCAGAGAAAGCAATTTCTAAATGCTGATTTAATATTGTTGTTATATATATATGCTGCATCAGCATCTGGCTGCTCTCTGTCTCGCTGAGGATTATGGGAAAGCACCCCCCCCCCCCCCCCCACTGGTGCCACAGTGCATTATGGGTAGTAAGAGCTGAAGTCTGATCCTCAAAGCCCTTCATAGATTTCATATCTCAGATATTGGAAGACTTCGAGCCGATCTGTAATAGGAAAGAGTAAATCAGGTGATCGTGAGCGAAATGAACCTAAAGCTTTCAGACAGATGGGCGTCTTCGGGATTATTATGGATTCAGAGCATCCGTCCATGACATTCACTGACCGACAAGCTTCTTGCAACAACATTAAATGAGCAGTTTTTTGATAGTTATCTGTGTATTGTTGTGCATGTGAACTGATACACTCTTAACCCCGAATTAGTTGACTTTACTCGCAAATCGCGTGGAAACCCGTTGCCCTATACCACACAAGCTGAACCTAAACATGTTGAGTTGCATTAACATAATCTTCAGTGGGTGCAGACAGTAGACAAATGAAGTTTACATCAATGGTCTTTACTGAAAATCATTAGTTCACATTCTAAATTTTTTTTGTACTATTAGGTACCCAGCATGCATTGCAACATGAAGCTTTTCATTTGCGTGTCACCATTGTTGAGACTCATACACTGATTGTTGATGTCTATGTGTGACAAAATAACATGGCATTTAAAAAAAAAAATCTGCATAATGTTATTGCAATTGTTCAAATTATAACAATTCTGTTGGATTTCCTGCTGTAAAAATCACAGGACTTTCACATCAATCATAAGGAAAGACCCAGACAACAAGAGATTAAACTCAAGATGAAATGAAGTGCTACTGACTTATAATCTTTATTGATGACAACATCAATATGCAGTCATAGTCACTGGATCACTTTACTCTTGGGCTTTTTTGCTATAACAATTGTGCCTTTTAAACACACACGTAAAGCAGCCAGAGAAAAACTAATGTTCAAATGTCAAGGGCAAGAGCCCAACTAAAGCCTAAATTAAACAATAATGTTAATTCTCTGTTAATTCTCAGTACCGTCAGCTGCCGAGGCCTGTGCTCGTCCACATAAAAGAATAAGTAATGATCACTCGTAAGTTTAAAAGGGCCCTTTCACACCTACCTTGTTTGGTCCTGACTTTCGGACTTTTCAGTTTGGTCCGAATCAAAATTGCAGGTGTGAAACCTCCCCCGGACCACGGTCCAGACCAAACAGACAACATTTGCTCCGATGAAAAGAGGCAGTCTCGGTCCGGATCAAACTGAACAAAGGTTTGGTTAGTTTCTAGTGTGAAAGCATTTTCTGTAAGGTTCGGACTTTCGGACTATTTACAGGAAGTCCCGGTGGTTCCCGCGTAGCGAAGAAGACAGAAGAGCAGGAAAGATGAGCCGTGGCACATGGGGAGAGGAGGAGACAAGCTTTTTATTTGACATATGGTCTGACGACATTATAAGTAAACTGGAAAAAACGCTTGCAGTCTTCTCCTCCTTTCCTGCCGGCGACGATCAAATGTTCGCACAGCGAGGACATTCATTTGGCGAATTTGAACTAGCCTCGCATATAGTTGGTGCTGCAGGCAGTAATGCCATAATAATAACATTATAGTTTCAACAATATGCGTCTGTTCATTCATTGTTGTCAAACTTACCCGCCGATTTGTTTAATAATCATTTCATGATTGTCCGTGCATAGGCTATTCCATTTTATTTTTATATGTAAGTAATGTTGTCCAGTGACTTGTTTTTATGTATTTATTTGTAAGGCAATAGATTTTTTTGTTAAGAAAGTTTGCCATGGAGTGTAAAATTAATTTTAAAACTAGGCTACGGTACTGCATATGTTTGATTTACGTTGAAGTGTTTGGGACACGGCTTTTAATAGTGACACTTTTGTTTTTGTAATCAGGCTCTCAAAAATGATATAACAATAGATTTAGATTTATCGGCTTTCAAATTTCAAGAATTATCGGTATATCGGCCAAAATTTTTATATTGGTGGCACATCCCTAAAGTATTATTTTCTGAATACTGACTGACCCCAGCCTTTTGAGTGATAGTTTATGTATAAATCAGATACTAATCAGAACAGACTCTTTTTGGTGCCGTTTTCGGCATTTTTTTCACCCAAAAATGACTTTGCTGTGATTTTGCCAGCGAACAAGCATTTTTTTTCGGTTTTCTGCATTTTTTTTTCACCAAAAAAATACTTGTGCTGTCATTTTGCCAGCGAACAAGCATTTTTTTCGGCCATAATAATAACAATAATAGTTTCAACAATATACGTCTGTTCATTCATTGTTGTCAAACTTACCTGCCGATTTGACAACATACTGACATCAGACGCACGTCCGTGTACAAACCAATCAATGTCGAGATGACGACAGGACGCGAGTATGTCATGTAAAGTTCTTTAGTGCGCTCGCATAATTGCAGTGTGAAACCAAACTAAAACTTACCGAATGTATAAAATGTATCAAAACATGAACTTTGACCTTGGTGCGACTTTCAGGTGTGAAAACGGCCTTAGAAAACAAAAACTGGGTTTACAGTGTATGACAAACTTAACATTAGGGGTGGGGAAAAAAATCGATTCTTAGATGCATCGCGATGCGGACGTGGACGATTCTGAATCGATTCACAAATGCCAAAAATCGATTTTCAAAAAAAAAAAAAAAAAAAAAAAATTTTTTTTTTTTTTTTTTTTTTTTGAAAATCGATAATAACGTAATATTGACGGAACGCAAAAGACGGAACTCTGAAGCGTGGAAACAATATTGTCAAAGCTTCCACCCGGCTCGGAAAGGGCAAAGCGCATTACACAATCAATCGCAACTTTTATTGCCAAGGATTTGCATCCAGTCGTTGAGAACCAGGGCTTTCGCGCTATGTTGCACACTTTGGAGCCGAGATACAACGTCCCATCTCGGAGATATTTTACAGACACAGCGATCCCCACACTCTACAACAAGACCAAAACTGAAGTCATGGAATCACTGAAGAAAGCGGGTAGGATAGCTGTAACATGTGATGCGTGGACATCCGTATTTTATGTTAATAGAGATTTAGAATATGTTGAAGTTTGTTATAATTTGTTATTGTTGTGATTTATACTGTAGTGAATTTACTGTTGTGAAATGGAAAATCAATAATCGAGAATCGTTAATAATCGAAAATCGACTGTAATCGAATCGGGACTTCAATAATCGTAATCGAATTGAATCGGGAAATCAGACAGATTAACCACCCCTACTTAACATGTAGTCTTTGGTCAGCAGACGTGCTCTGATACAGTAGAGAGAGGTTTATTGAAGTCCTTCATTTACTCCATCATGTCGTCGTGTGCGAGACGAAGCCGTGGCCCGCCGTCCAGCAGAACCTCTCGCTGCCGTCGGCGGGTCTGAAGGTAAACACAGCACAGCTGGGGCGGTGTCTCTGCGTTAGCATACAGATGGTTCGCTATTATTTATAGATCCTCAAGGGTAAGTGCAGTTTAATAAGGCGCTGCTGAGATTTGAATGCAGGATCTCATGTTTATTAGCCAGGTGCTTTTTCTAGTTTAAGTTTTCCGCTTATAAGTGAATTGTACTTTTTGATTAATCTCTTTAATGTTTTTGACCTAGAAAAGCTGTTTTATCAGCAGTAAGCACACTGCTATTCAAAAGTTTGCAGTCTGCAATATTTTTTATTTTATTTCTTGTGTTCATCAAACAGTGAAATATTATTACAGTTTAAAATATATATTTTTACGTGAATGTATGTTAAAATGTAATTTATTCCTGCGATTTTGAGCATCATTACTCCAGTCTTCAGTGTCACATGATCCTTCAGAAATCATTCAATATGTTGATATTGCTGCCCTCTTTCTTTGATTATAAATATTAAAAACAGCTGTGCTGCTTCATACTTTTGTGAAAACCGTGATGCATTGTATTTTCAGGATTCTTTGATGAATAAAAAGTTCAAAATCTTTTGAAATATAATCTTTTATATCATTATAAATGTCTTTAATATTCTTTTGATCAATTTAATGCATCCTTGATGAATAAAAGTTGGGGTGAAAGATATATATCGGCCACCAGATCGGCATCGGCCGATATATGTTCATTTTTAATGTTATCGTTATCAACCAGATAAGAAAATTTGACCGATATATTAAAGCCGATAAATAATGGATTATTTATTTTATTTGGTTTTTGGCATTTTTTTTCACCCAAAAAATACTTGTGCTGTCATTTTGCCTGCGAACAAGCATTTTTTCCGGTTTTCTGCATTTTTTTTCACCCAAAAAATACTTGTGCTGTCATTTTGCCTGCAAACAAGCATTTTTTTCCGGTTTTCGGCATTTTTTTAACCAAAAAATTACTTTTGCTGTCATTTTGCCAGCGAACAAGCATCATTTAATGAAGTCTGATCCGCATCTGTTCTGAGTGGCTGTGATAGCGCTGTGGTTGGATCGGTTGTGCGCTGTCAGCCCGACTGAGCTGAAACACAGAGCCATTTGTGTTCATGTTTCACTCCATCCTCACAGAACCAGCCGAGCTGAAAGGCTAACAGCTTGATAAGCAGGTGTTTGGGTTTGCGTAGTCTTGCACTAAGTCTGCATTAAGTTGACCTTTGCATTGCGTCCCACTCCGTAATGTGTGACATATGGAGCCGACAACATCAAAACTGGTGCATGTGAAAGTGTGAACTGGCTATTAAAAATCCACGGCTGTCTGACCAACGTATTATGAAGTGTGACTGAAGTGTGTTAAAATCACACTGATCCTTTAATCTCTGGACACACGGTCAATAGAGCGGCCACGCCATGCCATTCACATGTAGATTTGATTATCCACTAACAGTATTGATTATTTGGAGTGCGTGTATAATTGCCGTGCCGTAGAGAAAGGACGCGAGGGAATCCACATGTGAGGCTCATGAGGTTTGGCATTTCCGTAGATGCGTCTGTCATCCATTAGGGTCCGATGTCAGAGCTCATGAAGGAGCGCAGAAGCCTGTTCTTGGTTGTTATAGTTTGTCCACATCAAAGAAACTCCATAATGGGGGAGTTATTGCTGCTAGGGTTTATGGGAGATGCTCGAGGAGCCCATCTGTGAATCTGGTGCCGTGACCCGGATCTCATTCAGCTGATGCCCGTCTCTCATTTCCCTCCATCTGTTCACCTCATTCCCACTCTTCATCAACAGCGTCGGGACGACAACTTTACACTGAGAGTGTGTGACAAATGAGTGTGTGAGGGTAGACTAGTTCTCTAGTGAAAAAATGTGTCTGATTAATCCGTCATAAAGAGGAAAACTGGTTGGGTTTATTTAACGGGATTACCTAAGGGAAAGTTGGCGACTTTATTTATTTATTAATTAAAAATACAATAATAATAATGCAAATAATGTGAAACTGTATATCTTTTTTTGTATTTACTCTGAAATAAAACAGCTGGGTAATTACAAAAAATATTATATATTTTTAATATTATATGATAAATAAATTACATGTATTTTTATTTATTAATATGTATATTTTACTTTATTTATTTTCCTATGCATGTTAAATGCATAAGTAAAATGATTTAAAATATGACTATATACATTATATATAATAATGAAATATTAATAAATATGCAATATATCACTCAATTCCAATCAAACAAGATGTTACATGATGTTTATATGAATAATCTGTGATAAATTGAGTTTGAACAGATGTAAATGTGCATCTAAGTCTGTGTAGTCGTATTTTTGTTTGCTCTCTGTTTGATGTTGCGGTTTCTTTTCGCTCTGTGATGTGTGTGTGTGTGTGTGTGTGTGTGTGTGTGTGTGTGTGTGTGTGTGTGTGTGTGTGTGTGTGTGTGTGTGTGTGTGTGTGTGTGTGTGTGTGTGTGTGTGTGTGTGTGTGTGTGTGAGTGTGTGTGTGTGTGTGTGTGTGTGTGTGTGTGTGTGTGTGTGTGTGTGTGTGTGTCGGGTCTGTCCAGTCACACGAGTCAGTGCACATGTGTTAGGTTTGTATGTGTGTGGTTGTGTTTGCGTGCGTCTCTGACAGATGTAAACGGTTTTCAACTAATGTGGACAAACAAACAGCCGTGTCTTGTGTAGCGCTCTGGAAACAAGTGACCCAGTTTTGATGAACCCGCTATGCAGCTTTAATTCTGATTCACGTACAGTACAGTTTCCCGTTCATTCATTCTATCATTATTTTGTTCGTAATTCTTTTAGGGGAAATAAATGCAGAAAAATCCCACCGTGCTGATGCAGTCATATTGATATATTGCATTAATGTTTTTGATCCTCCTTACATCAGTTTATAATAGATTTATGTAAGGGTTAATGCCCGACGAGGTGTCCATTGTCAGGTATTAATGGTCCATTAAGTGTCCATTGTCCGCTTATACCATGTTCACTTGCCAAATAACACATTTTTAAAACATTAGTTTATATTTTAATTCGTTTTACAACCGAAATCTAACGGTTTTAGAACTCCTTTCCTACATCACTTTTTAATGAACACCCTGCAGCCAATCAGAATCGAGTATTCACCCAGACCATGGTATAAATGTGCATATTTCCTACAGGTGAAGAATTAATAAAGAGGGTGGTTCTTATCTTTTATTATGATCTTATATTATATATATTCTTAGATTTTAGCTTTGTATAAAAACATGAATGCGTACACAATAAATGCATAAAGCCACAATTTATATTTATACATTAAAAAAAAATGTTTGTCTTGTATTGTATTGCCTTCAGTGTCATGCTAAGGTTGAAACGCAACCTTTCGATGCATTTGGATCCGAATTACCAAAAACATGTTGAGTTGATTACTCAGTGTTTATGAGAAACTAGTCATCTGGATGCAATATCTTTAAACCGCCCACTACACACACACACACACACACACACACACACACACACACACACCAGGAGGTGGTGAATCATCTCTGCTTATTGATTTGTTCGGCTGACAGTTGATAAAGCTTTTCCTTGTAACTGAACTCCAGTAATGTGTCGTTTCCTTCCTGCTCGTGTGTCTCCTTCACTCTCAGCGCTGAGTCCAGTGTCAGATGTCCCGTCTGTCCTCGTGTCCTCCACATTCATCAAGCGTGTCCTCTTTTAGACGTGCTTGTCTTGAAACTGATCTCTTTATGTTTTCTCCTAGTCGGTGTGATCGCATTGAGGAGTCTCCTGCTTTTCAAATGATTCTCCTGAGGAAAAAACAGCATTTGATTCCTCAAGAGTTTCACAAGAGATCTTAAAGGGGTGGTTGATTATGATTTCACTTTTCTAACTTTAGTTAGTGTGTAATGTTGCTGTGTGAACATAAACAACATCTGCAAAGTTACAACGCTCAAAGTTCAAAGCAAAGGGAGATATTTGATTTTAGATAAATTGCTTTTTAAGGACTACAACAAACGGCTGGTAGAAACTACACGACAGTCCTCCCGATTAGTGACATCACCAACCCTAAAATTGACATAAAACGTGTTTACATAAACACGATTTATAGATTATCATGACAGAATATGCTAATCAGTGACTAGAAGATATCTACACATAAGCTTCATAAATTCATCAACTAACCATTCAGAAATGTCCTGGTCTTCTACATGTTGTCACTTCTTCTTGAGTCTCTCCATCTTTGTCTGACTCCGGTTTGAACATTAAAGGCTAAAAGTTTTTGAAATGTTCAGTGTGTGTGTGAGGTAAAAGGACATGAGCTCTTGAAGCTCCGCCCCCTGTGCCGGGAACAGCAGCTCATTTGCATTTAAAGGGACAGACACAAAACGGTGCGTTTTTGCAAACCCTCAAAAAGTGACAATTTTAACATGCTATATAAAAATATCTGTGGGGTATTTTGAGCTAAAACTTCACACACACACTCACAGAGACTTATTTTACATCTTGTGAAAAGGGCATTATACCAGCCCTTTAATGATTTGTCAAGAAACCAAACAAAGTCTACAATGAAATAAACTCGATGATTTCTCATCAAATGATCTGAGCTGCTCCACATCTCTATATTCTCACTGTACGATGACTAGTGAGTCATTTGAGTCTCGTTTTTATCTGAGGATCTTTAATTGAAACATCTGAGATGAGTTGATACAGAAAGCAACAGAATTGAAAGCCATCTGAGCACTTATAGACTTTATTTTCTCGTCATCTTCTCAGTCTGTTGAACATGTGCTGGTTTCTGATTTGCTGGGGGTCTTGGCCGTGGTTTTGTCCCAGATATGCAGCGCTCTTCTCCACAGACAGGTGGCGCTGTGGATCACGTTTCTCGTCCCCAGAGATTACAGATGACCTATAAAACCACATGCTCTGCTCAATGTGCTGAGATGACAAAATAATGTGACCTGGCCTGATCTTCCTTCTCTCTCTCTTTCTCTCCACAGACATTTCCAGGATTTCATTTTACACAGGTGAGTGAATTATCATAAACTCTCTCTCTCTCTCTACATGTTTTATTTCAAGTCAAGCAACACGGACTAAATCTCTGAGATGTGTGTAGTCTACTTCACGAGGAAGAGACGAGGGCGGTTTGTCTGTTCTGTTGACCTCGATGTGGTTCAGTGAGTCAGAAGAGTAAAGCAAATAATGAAAATTAATGACTATCAATAATTGCATTTTTTTTTGTCCCTGTGACAATTACATTGGTGTCGTTCACTGCAAACAATCATTTTCTGATAACACCTTACAATGAGGCACTTCATTTGTTAACATGAATACAGCATTTATTAATCGTAGTTAATGTTCATTTCAACATATAATACATTTTACATTTAACATTAGTCATTATTCATTGTTAAATGAGAAGTGTTTCCCATTTTATGTGTCCATTTGCACATATTTGATTGTGTTGATATTTGGTGTGGCGCTGAGGTTTGGATTCATTAGTTTGGGGTCTCGCTGAGGTTCGTGGTAACGAGAGGAAATGAACCGATGAGTCATGAGTAAAGCATTACTAGTGTTATTAAATACTACTGTTTACTGCACACTACTATAATATTTTATTTTAAATTGTATTATCTACTTATATATATATATATATAGTTCATATGTTTTATTTCTATACTATATTTTATATAAATCATGTATTAAAAGAACACACACACACACATATTTCCAGTATAAATTTCTAAACATCCTAAAAACATGATGGTTTCACTTGACAATCAAAATGTTATGAATTTTTATTTAAATTCACTTAATTTTTTTCATGCAAAATTAATTTCAATATTCAATTTTTTTTATACATGTGTATATATATTTTTTACTCCACTGGAAATCAAGCATTAAACAAAAAAAAAATATATATATATACACCCTAGTACTAAGTATTTTGTAAGTGGCATACATTTTAAAAATTAAAAGAATTAGAGACATACTCTTTTTTTGGTCCTTTTTGATTAGTTTTTTTGCAGATATTTGTTTGTGTTGATATTTGGTGTGGCGCTGAGGCTTGGATTCATTAGTTTGGGGTCTCGCTGAGGTTCGTGGTAACGAGAGGAAATGAACCGATGAGTCATTAACGCTTGTGCTGTCAGTGTCTCCGCAGCCGCACACATTAATATTCATCTCTGCGCTCTTCACTTCTTCACTGTCCTGCGACTCGGCCGCCTCGGCTCTCGGTTCTGCAGATTCACATGCGCGTCACTAACAGTGTTTCACTGCGGGGATCTGCCGGATGGGGAATATAACTAATGCATGAAGCAGAATGTGTTTAAAATAAAGGGCCATAAGTGAGTTATGCCTGGTTCAGATTACACGATTTTAGCCCGATTTTGGCACGATCCGTTTGACGTAGGGTGTCGTGGGGATTCGTAAACGACAACGGCGTCGGGACTCGGGACGCAAGATTCGATCGTTTCATCTCGTATAGTGTGTCATAGTGGACGACATCCGACCCGCGTCTGCGATGCCTCACGACATCACGACAAAACTACTAGTATGTTTGATTTTTTTAATGTCCTCCACGATGAGAGTGAGTGAGTGAGCGAGAGTGAGTGTGTGTGTGTGCGCTAGTGAGTGAGCGAGAGTAAGTGTGTGTGCGCTAGTGAGAGAGTGAGTGTGTGTGTGTGTGCGCTAGTGATTAAGTGAGCGAGGAGTGAGTGTGTGTGTGCACTAGTGAGTGAGTGAGCGAGAGTGAGTGTGTGTGTGTGTGCGCTAGTGAGTGAGTGAGTGTGTGTGCGCTAGTGAGTGAGTGAGTGTGTGTGCGCTAGTGAGTGAGTGAGAGTGAGTGTGTGTGTGTGTGTGCGCTAGTGAGTGAGTGAGCGAGAGTGAGTGTGTGTGTGTGCGCTAGTGAGTGAGCGAGAGTGAGTGTGTGTGCGCTAGTGAGTGAGCGAGAGTGAGTGTGTGTGTGTGTGTGTGTGTGCGCTAGTGAGTGAGTGAGTGAGCGAGAGTGAGTGTGTGTGCGCTAGTGAGTGAGCGAGAGTGAGTGTGTGTGTGTGTGCGCTAGTGAGTGAGTGAGCGAGAGTGAGTGTGTGTGTGCGCTAGTGAGTGAGCGAGAGTGTGTGTGTGTGTGCGCTAGTGAGTTAGTGAGTGAGAGTGAGTGTGTGTGCGCTAGTGAGAGAGTGAGTGTGTATGTGTGCGTTAGTGAGTTAGTGAGCGAGAGTGAGTGTGTGTGTGTGCGCTAGTGAGTGAGCGAGAGTGGGTGTGTGTGCGCTAGTGAGTTAGTGAGTGAGTGAGTGTGTGTGTGCGCTAGTGAGTTAGTGAGCGAGAGTGAGTGTGTGTGTGTGCGCTAGTGAGTGAGCGAGAGTGAGTGTGTGTGCGCTAGTGAGTTAGTGAGTGAGTTAGTGAGTGAGAGTGAGTGTGTGTGCGTTAGTGAGCGAGAGTGAGTGTGTGTGTGTGCGCTAGTGAGTGAGCGAGAGTGAGTGTGTGTGCGCTAGTGAGAGAGTGAGTGTGTGTGTGTGTGTGTGCGCTAGTGATTGAGTGAGCGAGAGTATGTGTGTGCGCGTGAGAGTGAGTGCGTGCGCGCGAGTGTGTGTGTGTGTGTGTGAGAGATGGCACGCGATGACTGGTCTGAAAGCAACATGTAGTCTGACATGTTTCTTGTCCACGATACGTCAAGATTTTTGGAGTCAAAATCACGTAATCTGACAGTGACTATCGTTACAGACAAATAAATCATGTAATCTGAACCAGGCATTAAAGGTGCAGTGTGCAATAGTTAGGAGGATCTGTCTGTTGACAGAAATGCAATATCATTTACATAACTATGTTTTCAGTGGTGTATATAGACCTTACTTAATGAACCGTTATGTTTTTATTACCTTAGAAAGAACATTTCTCTCTACACACACCGCGGGACATCGACATGTTTCTACGGTGGCCCCAAATGGACAAACGCGTTTCGTCACTATGTTGTATATGTCTTCATGCAAAGAAGCTAAAGCTAAAGTCAGCGAATAAAACACTGACACAATGATGAACAAGTAACAATAATATTCGCAATAACATATCGTATAATTAAGTACAGATCATTTCTTAATTTATCTTTGTAAAGAAACCTCATTGCTGAACTCTCTGGTGTCTCAGACGACGATATCTTTTCCCGTCGGCCACCGTAACTTCAGTTGGTTGTAATTCGCAACCTCACCACTAGATGCCGCTAAAACTTACACACTGCACCTTTAATGCGTGACGCAGAATGTTTAATATGAGGGGCCTAGTTGAATTAAGAGGTCTGGCTTGAGATGTTAAATCAATTCTGCAGATTTTCTGATGTCAGAGTTGAGCATTTATTAATTTAGCAGACGTTATGAATACTTCAGCACAAGCGATTAATCATGAGCAATCAATAGTTCTGTAACACAGTTCTGAAAGTTGTCCAGAAAGGATCGACCCAGCACAGAACGGCAAGGTTGAGCAGTATAGAGAGAACGATTGATTTTTGCTGAAGCGAGAGTCACTGTTAGCCGGGTGAAGTTTGATCAGCATGCTAGTGTGTGTGTGTCTGCAGCACTGATGGTGGTTGGTCCAGCACCTGATGCACCAGCAGCTGTTTCCCCGCCGTTCATGAACACACAGCGTGTGTTTAATTACTCCACAGATGTGCTTTAGTGCATCCGCGGTCTACACGCTGTCTGTGCAATACTGGTTTACTGCATACTGCCCACTACTGCTTTATTGATCTTATGAAAAGTGTAATTGATTAATTAATTATTTTTTTTACACACACACACACACACACACACACACACACACACACACACACCACACACACACACACACACACACATATATAAAAATTTACTTTAACGTGACTTTACTCTCTTTTTTTACTTTTATATATATTTTTAGATAAAATATTTAAATAGTATTATTTGTTTATATATACTTTTTTATTTAATTCTATTTATATATAATTAAATATATTATGATTATGTATGTATTATTGTATTGTATCTATTAAAATAATATATATATATATAAATCTTAATTACATTATAAATTGTTCTATTTTCTATTTATAGTTTTATATTATATTTTATATTATTTGTTTTATATTATATTTTATAAAAATGTATATAAATATTGTCCTTTTTATTTTATTTATTTTATTTTATGTAAATTATATATTAATATTAAAATACATGATTACTTACTTTTTTATATAATTTTTTTATTATTGTATATATATTTGATGTATTAAGTAATATATATATATATACACATGTATATACTGTATATTATGTATATATAATATATATATATATATATATATATATTTATATACAATTTTAGATTGTATGTTATATTTTATATAAAATATATTAATATAAATAGAATGTCATTTTATTATTTAGATTTAATTTCTTTAATGTTATGTAAAACTATTGTTTATTTAATATAAAATACATTGACTTTTTACATTATGACATTTTTATTTTTATAAAGTGTTTGTGTTTATTAGTGTTTAAATTGTATTATTTTTTTTATATAATATCATTCTGTTTTATGTAATTAATATAAAATATATATTATGATTTTATTTCTGTATTTATAATGATATTTGATATGCATGAACACATATACAGTATATATCGATTATCTACTCTATACTCTGATGTTTTGTCTCTTGATAATATATAGTCTTGATCTCTGGGGATTTTTCAGTCACAAAGGAAACACTCGGTGTGCTTTTGTCCCATACGGTGCATCACACACACACACACGTTTGTGCGCTGTGTTCATGCGTGAAGTGGAGTGTGTGTGTGTCCTGCTGGGGGAGTCAGGCCCGCTTTGTAAAGGCTTTTGTCAGGATCGGCGGGCCGGATGTGAAGGGTCTGTATAGGAAGAGAACTGCACCCTCCCTTCCAGCAGCCTCTTTGTCTCGCTCGCTCTGTATGTGGGGTTTTAAAAGAGGGGGTGTAGATCCTCAGCACATGTCAGCGCCTGCGTGAACCACCATCAGGGTGTGTGTGTGTGTGTGTGTGTGCTGTCACGGTTAGTGCTGGGTCATTTAACCACCCGTGCGGCTTTCTTGAAGGACACACACAAGTGTCATCCAGCCGTTATCTTCGAGTGATAACTTCTGCCTTTTTAAATCTAGCTTTGTTTAGAAATGTCTGAAAATGTTCAAATGTTTTAAGAAAACTGGATTAAAATAGGCAGTCTGATTAAATAATGGTTTAAATGGGATTATGGCTGATATGTGATTCGGTTCATTCACACAATGGAAGTTGGCAAAGTCCCAGCAATGCATTGTGGGATATAGTATGAAGTGTGCTTTGTAAATACTGCACATTTTGACTTTACAGAGTTATACATGTTTACTTTTCTTAGTGAACAACTACTAGTAAGAGTAGAAAGGTTTTCAAATGAGAATCATAACAGACGATTGATTGATTGATTGATTGATTGATTGATTGATTGATTGATTGATTGATTGATTGATTGATTTATTAGCCTAAAATATATTATCTTATACCCATCCATTTTTAGATTATATTAATTATATTTTATATAAATTTTTATGTAATCATGAATATATTATAATTGTACTTATTCATGCTTATTTTTTATATTACATTTCATAGATTATATTTGAATAGAGGAATAGTTAATATGGGAGTAACCAAGGAAAGGGAACTTATTTTCAGATGAAAATGGTCTCGTTTGTGTCCACTCCAGCGTGTGTGTGTTAATATCAGCCGTTGTGAGTGTGTTCTGGACTGTGAATGCGCTCGTCCTGGTGTTCCCCGTCAGATCCCCAGAGGTGTTGTGTTCTCCAGTCTGGGATTCTCTGGGATTCTCTGGGATTCGGGATGAAAGGCTGTCCGGGGGCCGTCCGTCTGTGAGGGTCCTGAGCGACGAGAGCTTTGCAGGATCTCCTGCTGATAAAGCCTATGATTGGCTTAAAACTCAGAGCTGTGCTCACACACACACACACACACACACACACACACACACACACACACACACACACACACACACACACACACACACAGACTTACATAGCTTATCTATCTATCGTTCTATCTATCGTTTGTTCTATCTATCGTTTGTTCTATCTATCCTTTGTTCTATCTATCGTTTGTTCTATCTATCGTTTGTTCTATCTATCCTTCGTTCTATCGTTCTATCTATCGTTCTATCTATCGTTCTATCGTTCGTTCTATCTATCGTTCTATCTATCGTTCGTTCTATCTATCGTTCTATCTATCGTTCTATCTATCGTTCTATTGTTCGTTCTATCTATCGTTCGTTCGTTCGTTCGTTCTATCGTTCGTTCTATCGTTCGTTTCCATCTATCGTTCGTTCTATCTATCGTTCTATCTATCTATCGTTCTATCGTTCGTTTCCATCTATCGTTCGTTCTATCTATCGTTCTATCTATCGTTCGTTCTATCTATCGTTTTTTCCATCTATCGTTCGTTCTATCTATCCTTCGTTCTATCGTTCTATCTATCGTTCGTTCTATCTATCGTTTGTTCTATCGTTCGTTCTATCGTTCTATCTATCGTTCTATCGTTCGTTCTATCGTTCGTTCTATCTATCGTTCTATCGTTCGTTTCCATCTATCGTTCGTTCTATCTATCGTTCTATCTATCTATCGTTCTATCGTTCGTTTCCATCTATCGTTCGTTCTATCTATCGTTCTATCTATCGTTCGTTCTATCTATCGTTTTTTCCATCTATCGTTCGTTCTATCTATCCTTCGTTCTATCGTTCTATCTATCGTTCGTTCTATCTATCTATCGTTTGTTCTATCGTTCGTTCTATCGTTCTATCTATCGTTCTATCTATCGTTCTATCGTTCGTTCTATCGTTCGTTCTATCTATCGTTCTATCGTTCGTTCTATCTATCGTTCTATATATCGTTCTATCTATCGTTCGATCTATCGTTCGTTGTATCGTTCGTTCTATCTATCGTTCGTTCGTTCTATCGTTCGTTCTACCGTTCGTTCTATCTATCATTATATATCTAGTTCTATCTATCTATCTATCTATCTATCGTTCTATCTATCGTTCGTTCGTTCTATCGTTCGTTCTATCGTTCTATCTATCGTTCTATCTATGTATCTATCTATGACTGAAACCATGTTCACAGCACTAGTTGAGGTGTTGTGTCGGCTGCTGGTGATTGGCTGATGTGACTGGAGTGCCTCAGGCTGAGGGAACAGGAGTGTGTGTAACGCCTCAGAGGATCAGCTTTAGCCGGAGGACGTCGAGACCTCGAGAACCTGGTGAACTGCTGACACACACACACACACACACACACCTCAGCATCCAGCGCAGGAGAACAGTCCCAGAACACACGGCAATGCGCTCCGATGGTGGACGGACAAACAGAAACGTTGCTTATAACTGTATTTTATTTTATTCAACAGCAAATAACATTAGTAGTAATATCAAATGTTAATATTATATTAATCGCAAATATATCATATAAATATCAGTATGCATATATTAATATACATTCAAATAAATGACAGCAACAGTTAGCAAAACTCACTTTTTATTTACTCTGACTGATATATAACAGAGCTGTGTGAACGGCCCCACGGCAGCGCACTAGTCTCTGATTCAGAGCTATTGTGTAAAGAAAATAAGCAGTGAGCATGCTGGGAAACACAAATGGGCGTTCTGGGGACCGAGGCAGTAAAAATGCACTCGCAAAGACAATGCAGGTCAGCAATGATTTGCAGTCGTGGTCGACGTGGTAAACAGCCGCTGTGGAAGGAAATGAGTGTGGGATTTGCATATTAATTAGTTTGCAGTGGCTCCTCCCCCTCTAGCTTTGCACTGGCCTCCCCGAAGTGATCGGCTCATTCTCCTCGGTGAGGCAGAGCGACACACACACACACTCTCCGTCTGTCTCCTCGCTGAGACACACACACTCCGTCCGTCTCCTCTCTGTGAGCTGATCACTGATAACTCCAGGCTTTCCCTGTGGACGCATCAGGGCAGGATTTGTGTTGGCGTCGAGGGCTTCTTCCAGTGGATATACATCTGAACGGGATCTGTGTGTGTGAAGGTGGATTATCTGCAGTCGCAGGCTGGTGTGTGTGTGTGTGTGTGTCAGGACAGGACCCATGAGGGTGTTTGAGAGCGGCGGGTGCTGGCTGACCCTCTCCGCGGCCTCAGACACACAGTCTGACGCTCACATGGAGAAGAGACGCTGCGGTGCGTTCCCCTTGTGCTGGGCCGCAGGTACACCTGTGTGTGTGTGTGTGGTGTGTGTGTGTGTGTGTGTGTGAGGGGGGGGGTGTTTGGTTGTGCGGATGAGTTTGAAGTGTCATGTTTTGGTAGTTGAAAGCATTTTGACTCAAAATTAGTGTTTATTTAGATCTTTTTATTATTTTTTACTTTACTTTTCTTTTTTTTTCTTTATTTTACATATCACCGTACATGACAGTGAAGTAAAAGCACACCAAAAGTGCATTCTTAAAAACATAAAACATACATTTTACATTAATATGTTTAGCCAATGCTCTTCTCATTTTACAAAAAAATGAATTATATAACAATAATATATATTGTTTTCATTATTTTTTTGGGCAATGGTATTTTATTCTATCTTGTGTGTGTGTGTGTGTTTGTGTGTGTGTGTGTGTGTGTGTGTGTGTGTGTTAAGCACCTGCTCTTGATGCTGTCCTTTAGTCAGACACTCATTCATTCTTAATCTTATTGACTCTTGTGTGACTGACGGGACAATTTAAGTCCTATTGTCTCATTAACTGTGTGTGTGTGTGTGTGTGTGTGTGTGTGTGTGTGTGTGTGTGTGTCTTCAGTGTTTTAATGTGTGTTCATCCAAGGAATCATAAAGAGAGAAAATTTGATTTGAAAATGAAAATTATGCCAATTAATTTTAATTGGTTGATTCCTGCTTCAGTTCCTGGTTAATTGAATTGTTGATGTTGATTTAATGTTGATTCTTCTGCTGCGGCTCATTTCAATGAACAGATCTAATGATTATTATCAAATGATTATGATTGAATTCCAACTATTCATTCATAATGAGTTCATTCATGCTTTAGTTCATTGTTTCAAAGACAACTTAAAAGAGAAAGCATCTGGATCACTTGTTTGAAAGCATCGGTTTCATGATCCATCTCATTTGTTTTATTGGAAAAACTTTTTTATCACTGGTTTTTCACTATTGTTATTCACAATTTCACTGAGTGCAATTAATATTAAATATCGCATTACTTTAAAACTAAAAACTGCGTGAAAATAGAAATGTCACTTAAAAAAGATGAATTCTGCAGGATACTCTGCTACTGTGTATATACAGTATATGCTTGTATGATCTTGTGTAATCTGACTTTTGACTAGTTTTGGTCTATTTTGTTGTTGTTGTTGTTGTTGTTGTTGTTGTTGTTGTTGTTGTTGTTGATGTTTATACAGGACAACAGTTTGCTCTTGATATCATGATGTTGAGAGGCGGGTAAATCTGAAGACATCTCTAAGAACAGAGCAGGAAATATTGTTGAGTTTGACACTAAGTGCCTTAAACACACACAAAAACGTCCTTGTCAAATCCAGTGATGAGTTTTTCCTCAGACGTGTCATTTTCGGAGATGTTGTAAACAATAATGTTTCCCAGCAGACCCATGTAAACACCGAGATCTGATCAGCTTGCTGTTTAGAGAGAGATCTTTCAGTGTTTGTGTGCAGTTCACATCAGACTGTCAGTCAACCATACTTTAGTAAGATTAAACCAGCAGTATCTGGGAAATATGGACTAGCATGAGACCCAGAATGCACAAAAACACACATTATAGCTCAAACAGAGATAATCTGTGACCCTTGAAGAGCAGGTTACGTGCTTCAGACACTAATGGAAGATCTAATGCATGCTGGAGTCACTGAGGTTCAGATGTGATGTGGTTTATCGTGTTGTGTTTCTCTGGATGGATGTTGTGTTTTCAGAGGGATTTGTGTTGCCTTCACTCCTGTAACATGAGACATATTGAGCTGTTGTTGGTCTGATCCCTCCCACTTAATTTAAATACATTTGCTTGTGTCGTATGTTAACATGCGGGTGATGCGTTCAGTGTGATGAGAGCATCTGTGTATTCAGAGGTCACATGAGGTCACATGAGCCCTCACTTATCGTCTTTTCTCATCTTGACTCCTCTTGTCTCTTCTCATCTCTTTTAGTCTAGTCTCTTCTTTTCTCATCTCGGCTCGTCTCTTCTCTTGTCTCGTCTCAATTCTTTTCTAGTCTCGTCTCATTTTTGTCTCGTCTCATTACTTGTCTCTTCTATTCTAGTCTCTTTTTCTCTAGTCTCTTCTTGTCTCTTCTCATCTCGTCTCTTCTTGTCTATTGTCTCGTCTCATCTAATCTCTTCTCTAGTCTCATCTCTTCTCTTCTTGTCTCTTTTTGTCTCGTCTCATTTCTTCTTGTCTCTTCTATTCTAGTCTCTTTTTCTCTATTCTCATCTCTTCTCATCTCTTCTCTCAGTTGTCTCGTCCTTTATCAACTCATCTCTTCTCTTCTTTTCTTACTTCCTGTCTCTGCTTGTCTCTTTTTGTCTAGTCTCGTCTCTTGTCAAGTCTATTCTTGTCTCATCTCTTCTAGTCTCTTCTCGTCTCTTCTTGTCTCATCTCATAGTCTCTTCTTGTCTTGTGTCTTCTCGTCTGTTCTTGTCTCTTTTTGTCTAGTCTCTTCTCGTCTCTTCTCGTCTAGTCTCTTCTCGTCTCTTCTCGTCTCTTCTCGTCTCTTCTCGTCTCTTCTCTTCTCGTCTCTTCTAGGCTCTTCTAGTCTCTTCTCGTCTCTTCTCGTCTTGTCTCTTCTCGTCTCTTCTAGTCTCTTCTCATCTCTTCTCGTCTTGTCTCTTCTCGTCTCTTCTCGTCTCTTCTCGTCTTGTCTCTTCTCGTCTCTTCTCGTCTCTTCTCGTCTTGTCTCTTCTCGTCTTATCTCTTCTCGTCTCTTCTCGTCTCTTCTCATCTCTTCTCATCTCTTCTTGTCTCTTCTTGTCTCTTCTCGTCTCTTCTCATCTCTTCTCATCTCTTCTTGTCTCTTCTCATCTCTTCTTGTCTCTTCTCGTCTCTTCTCATCTCTTCTTGTCTCTTCTCGTCTCTTCTCATCTCTTCTTGTCTCTTCTTGTCTAGGCTCTTCTAGTCTCTTCTCATCTCTTCTTGTCTCTTCTCATCTCTTCTTGTCTCTTCTCATCTCTTCTTGTCTCTTCTAGTCTCTTCTCATCTCTTCTCGTCTTGTCTCTTCTCGTCTCTTCTCGTCTCTTCTCGTCTTGTCTCTTCTCGTCTCTTCTCGTCTCTTCTCGTCTTGTCTCTTCTCGTCTTGTCTCTTCTCATCTCTTCTCGTCTCTTCTCGTCTCTTCTCATCTCTTCTCATCTCTTCTTGTCTCTTCTCGTCTCTTCTCGTCTCTTCTCATCTCTTCTCATCTCTTCTTGTCTCTTCTCATCTCTTCTTGTCTCTTCTCGTCTCTTCTCATCTCTTCTTGTCTCTTCTTGTCTAGGCTCTTCTAGTCTCTTCTCATCTCTTCTTGTCTCTTCTCATCTCTTCTTGTCTCTTCTTGTCTAGGCTCTTCTAGTCTCTTCTCATCTCTTCTTGTCTCTTCTTGTCTCTTCTTGTCTCTTCTAGTCTCTTCTTGTCTCTTCTTGTCTCTTCTAGTCTCTTCTTGTCTCTTCTCGTCTCTTCTAGTCTCTTCTCATCTCTTCTCATCTCTTCTTGTCTCTTCTTGTCTCTTCTTGTCTCTTCTTGTCTCTTCTAGTCTCTTCTAGTCTCTTCTTGTCTCTTCTCGTCTCTTCTCGTCTCTTCTAGTCTCTTCTCATCTCTTCTCATCTCTTCTAGTCTCTTCTCATCTCTTCTTGTCTCTTCTCATCTCTTCTAGGCTCTTCTTGTCTTTTCTCGTCTCTTCTCATATCTTCTAGTCTCTTCTCGTCTCTTCTTGTCTCTTCTTGTCTAGTCTCTTCTTGTCTCTTCTCGTCTCTTCTTGTCTAGTCTCTTGTAGTCTCTTCTCATCTCTTCTTGTCTCTTCTTGTCTAGTCTCTTCTAGTCTCTTCTAGTCTCTTCTCATCTCTTCTTGTCTCTTCTCTTGTCTAGTCTATTCTTATCTTATCTCATCTCATAGTCTCTTTTTGTCTTGTTTCTTTTTGTCTCGTCTCTTCTCGTCTTTAACTCTTTTACTCTCAACTCTTCTAGCCTAGAATCTTTTGTTCTGTTCTCATCTCATCTAATCTCTTTTCTTCTTCATTGTTCTCATCTCTTCTTTCCTCTCTTATAGTCTAGTCTCATCTCGTCTCCTTTGCTTTCATCTCACCTCCTGTACTCTCTTCTTTTGCTCTCCTCTGGGCTCTCCTCTCCTCATTTGAACGTGAAGTCCATTGTAGCCGGGTGCATGCTGGGATATCTGTGGGTCTCTATGAGTGACAGCATGCCGTGACCCTGTCATCTCTGTTCCACCGGATGGTTTCAGCTTGTTAACGGACAGTTCCTCATGTTGTCCGCCTGCAAACTCAGCATTTTCTTCCGCTCAGAGACGAGTCTCATGCTGTCAGGAGTGACTCATTACTCCTAGATGACGGAAACTCAGTGAAATCCTCATGCAATCGCCTGAAATGACTCATTTTCACAGGGCAGACAGCGTCGATGCGGTCGTTGGCTGTAGAGCAGTTGAATTACACCAAACCGTGACATTTAAGGTTGTGAAGTCATTAGACATGCTATATTCAGATTCGGCTGCGGTCACTGCCTTGCTCGCAGTGTGAAGAGATTTCCTTCAGCGTTGCCCATTTTATTCACAATGACATGGCCATCTCTGTGCTGACTTTTATTTTAATATCTTCATTATGGGAAATTAAATTCACCCTGAAATGACAGTTCTGTCATTATTTACTCACCGATAGTCGCTCCAAAACCATATAATATTCTAATGTCACCACAGAGATGCATTGCACCAGGAGATTAAACCTTTATATTTATTCATTTAGCAGATGCTTTT
>JARPMJ010007598.1:0-10000 GCA_033366665.1 Phoxinus dragarum | reverse complement strand
AGCAGAAGAAAGAAATTCATACAGGTTTGAAACAACTCGAGGGTGAGTATATGATGACAACATTTTCATTTTAAAGTGAACTATCCCTTGTATGTCAGAACGGAGGCTCACTATTGGCCAGTATCACACACATGACCAGCGTCGGCCAATAGTGAGCCTCCGTTCTGACGTACAACCCAGAAGCGCTTCTCTGATACACTACGTGAACTCACTCGGAGACACACACTGAAGAACATCAAGAGTTGAATAAAGTCCTTATTTTAGGGGTTTTTTTTGCGCACTAAATGTATTCTCGTCGCTTGATGAACTTCAGGTTGAGCCGCTGTAGTCACTTGGACTATTTTAAACATTGTCTTTAATAACTTTCTGGGCCGGCAAGTTTTTCAATTACAACAGAAGCCTATGGAGGAGTGAGACCGCTCTCAGATTATATCACAATTTGTGTTTCTGAGATGAAGGAAAGTCTTACGGGGTTGAACAACAGTAATTACTGACAGAGTTTACATTTCTGGGTGAACTAACCCTTTAATGTATGGATGGATTTTCATCAGAAATGTTAGCTGGTTAGTTTAATGCTGAGTGTGGAGTTAACCAACCCTAGCGCCTCCAGCTGAACACCCACCCAGACCCAGTGTTGCCAACTTAGCGCCTTTGTCGCTATATTTAGCGAGTATTCAGACCCCTCTAGCGACACATTTTCAAAAAAGCGACTAGCGACAAATCTAACGACTTTTTCTGGTGTTATTGTTGACTTTTGGCGACTCTCTGCCGTGGGTCCCATCCGCGTCCCAAAGCCCTCACAGGCGTCCCAGTCCTCGCGCCGCAGCAGCCGCTCCCAGCTGCAGTCAGAGCAGGAGATGTTAACCCCTCCGCCACATGAATCGCGCATGTGCGGGATTCATGTACCAATTTAGCGCCGTTGTTGCTATTTTTAGCGACTTTTCAGACCCCGACTTTTTTGCTTTCTCCCTGCCGTCACTCACTGTAGCTGCGTCTACCCTGTTCATCTGTTGAGCGCACGGCTGCCTGCAGACGTGAATGAGCAGTGTTTTTTCCACGGACTTATCTGCTTTTCTGTGGGTTTTTATTTAAAGAATTTAGTTTGACCATTTTAAGTTCCTTTCTTTCTTGTGCTTATTACTTAGACTACTCACTAATACCACAGAGCTTTAGTTCATCTGGTTCCCGAACTCTCAATTCAGATAATTTTCCACATAGGCCTATAGGCTAATTTTTTTTTTTTTTTTTTTTTTTTTTTTTTTTTTTCATTCACTAGGCCTATATCATAGTCGTTCTAGCCTATTGTCTGACAAAAAAATATAAGCTATAGGAAATGAGAACAGCTTTATTTTTCATTTGGCTATATTATATTACAATATATTAAATACAGTATGTGAGCATTAATTTAGAGAGAAAACACATTAGGTAAGCAGAACGCAAGTACGACGCGATGGTCATGAATATGCTAATTGACGTATGACGTCATCTAGCGACATTTAGCGACTTTTTAGGGAAGGCGTTAGCTACTTTCCTTTGAAAATAGTTGGCAACACTGCCCAGACCTGCTTTAACCAGCTAGACAGACGGTCATTCCTTAGACGAGGCTCATCCATGTTTTCACACACCAGGCTGTTCACCCTGATGTAACCATGAGCAGTTAAATGGAAACTGATTTGCTCTCCATCTGCGAAGTGTCTGGCGTTTCATCTGCTCCTGTATTACGCCTCTTCATTTCATCATGAGTAAATTTATCATGTAGTTCGCGCTCCGCTATATTTCACTGTCTGGCTCCCGAACCGCTTCACACACACAGAGAGAATGAGAAACGTCCTCAGATTAAATCAGAAGTGTGACAAACCGTGAGATGCTGTTAGAAAGTTATAATCGAACAATGTCCGTTGTGTGTGTCATTAGTGTAGAAGGACAAAATAGGGTTACACCACTTTGGGGGAAAAAATAAATCTTTTTTTTCTGACAAAATTTATGATTGCGATTTTTTTTTTTTTTTTTTTTTTTTTTTTTTTTTTTTTAAATCAAGTTTGCGGTGCTTGTTTGTAACAGTGTTGTTTATGTATTATTAAGATACTATTATAGTTTTTATTCATATTTTGAATTCTTTATATATTTTTTATATTTTCTAGTTTAAGTAGGTAAAGATTTAGGAATTTTGTGGTGTGTTATATAAATATATATATATATTTTTTTTTTAATATAAATATGTCTATTTATTTTTTTTATATTTTTATTTCAGAGACTTTACTGCCTTTACTCTGAACCGAGATGCTCAGAATTGGATCATGTTGTGATTTGATAATCGCACTAAGCCTGATTGCAATTTTCATTTTATTTTTTATATCAAAATTACCCTAACCGGTGTTCCCTTCCTCTTGTTTTTTTGCACAGAATATGACAGACACTTAGCGCACAACAAAGGCATGGCGACGGCATACCTGGAGCCCAACCAGAACTACACCCTGGGCCCCGGGGCCAAGGCCCGTCTGAGTGCGGGGCCGGAGCGGGCCCCCGGCGCCCCGGACAGGGTCCTGAAGGTCCTCCATCACTTCGAGAGTAACAGCGAGCGCAGCACCTGGTCCAGCAACATCCGACATGGAGACGCAACTGACGTCAGGGTAAGAAAAAGGTCACAAGGTCACATAAGTTCTGTTTAGTGTCCTCCATCAATATCTGTAACTTTTAGAACCGGTTTCTGAGGGTTTTACATGGTTTTAAGGTGGTCCAAGCTTGACATTTTTTAGTCATTGTCTGGTCTTGATGGTTTTAGTTAGTTTCTCATTACTGTATCAATGCAATGAGAATCATCATATACAGACATAATATTTTTTATTTAAAAATCATCATAAAATCTACTTAGTACAGCAAATGCTGCATTCATTTATGTATAAATACTTTATCATCTGTATTTTGGGAATTTAAAATTCCCCTTCTAGTCAATAATTGTATCCCTTAAAACTTATATTTGATCACCAAAATGGCATTTAAAAGATTTTTCCTTAAAAAAAAAAAGTTCTTCATGCCTTAAAGTAGCTTGAATGTAACTCGACACACTTGCTAGAGTTCTCAACGGGTCGAGTTGGCCCGACAAACCAGACGGGACCCGCGGGGTCGGGCCGGGTTCGGGTCGAAAATATAAGCCAATGACTCGGGTCGGGTCGGACCTCGGGCTTAATCTTTTCCGCTCAGTGAAAAAAACACAAAAAAAACAACATTTATTAATCATCGCTGCTGTTCACCGTAAAGAAAGTCTGGCTGCTGCGTGTAACGTGGCGTGCATCATGGAGAGGGGTGGGGGCAGACCTGACGCCGCTGCGTGCGCACCTTTAGCCGGGAGAAGAAGATGGAGATGGTGAAAATTAAACTTGCCGCAGGTGAATTCACCATCGCTACTACAGGAGTGGGAAATCAGAGGTCTGGAAAGTGTTTGGACTGGTGCTGGATTCTGATGGAAATTCTACAGGTTATGTACAGCCCGCCCGCTGGCTGGGTACATGTTTGAGTTCTTTTTATTTATTATTGTGTGAAGATTTATATTTAAGGCCTATTTATATATTTAAAGTTTATTGTTTCAGTTGTTTGTATTGTTAAAAGGCGTGACCATTAAAGGTTGATTTGAATTCCCGTCTGCTAGTCATGATAATACGTTTATGAGAAAAAAAAATCACACGGCCGTCGGGCCACGGGCCGGGTTCGGGCAGATCATTAATGTTGATGTGTCGGGTTAGATCGGGTCCGGGCTTTAAAAGCCATGGGTTGTAATTTTCAGGCCCGTTGAGAACTCTAACCCTTGCCTCATTTAGTATACGCGGTTCTATGAATATGCAAATAAGCCCCGCCTCCACTCACTCACTCAGAGATCCACTGGTGACGATCACACGTTGATCTGATTGGTTACAAGGTAGTTTGTGACGTCAGAAACACCAGCGATTTCAAACCGTGTTTTGAGACTGGTTCACTGCAGTTTTAAGCAGAAAATACTCAGCAATGCTGTCGACTTATGAATTTACACACGTTTTGTCTTAATTAAAGCATATTAAAAACACCACATAGACACATAAACAACATTAAAAGCTGGATTTTCACCACAGGAGAACTTTAAAAAATACATAGCTATAATTATATCAATCAGAAACATATTATAATTTTTGTAGTTATAAAAAAAAACCTTATTTTCTGTTAGAATCTGTTTTTCATACTAACAAATCCAGATAAAACTGGTTCCTGAAGATTTTACATGGTTTCCAGGTGGTTTGAGTTGGTTGTTTTAGTCATTAGCTGGTCTGAGCAGGTCTTGATGGTTGTTTGGTTGAACTTTGGTTTGGATATAATCAGTTAGACCAACTTGGTCAAGGTTTTTAGAGCAATTAGACCACCTCGAACCAGCAACAAACGGGTAGCTTCCAAGCAACATAAGTGTGTTTTTCCGCTTTATTGACAGTCTTTTGATTCATGAGTGCAGGATGGGTTTTGGTGACAAACCATCCATCACCATTTGTGTGCCTGTGTGTGTTCAGACATGTAAATGTGTCTCTTCAGAAAACATACAAGCCCTTCTGAAGCTCAGCTTTCACCGAAAGGTTTCATTTTCTCTCCTGAAATTGAATTAATTTCAGACTCGGGAGGACAGAGCCGAGACGGTTAGAGACGCAGCAGTTGTATTGATCAGCGTGTGTGTTAAGCGGATTGTTGTGTTCAAATCCACAGGAAGATTAAACATGCTGGTCCTCTTGATCGGATGGTCTCTGGTGACCTCTCACGTTTCTAACTGACCAGCTCAGTCTGGACACAAACTGCCTTAATGTGTGATGATTTTAAAGGGATACTTCAGGATTTAGCATTAAGCTTTGTATCAGTAGAAAACCTGTAGTATTTTCACATTACCGTGCTTCACTCCCTCATATCCCCCTGAGACGAGAGATGTATGTTTTGTCTGTAAAAAATCCTCAGATGACGCAAAAATCGTCATTTTGCGTCATCGGAGGCTTTTTTGGCCAGAGGCTAGAGACTCCCAGCCAGTAGGAGGCGCTAGATCCGCATGTTTTCGACCCGCCCATAGAGGGAGGGATCTCACTCACAGAATGAACAAATAGTGTCAGCCATCTTTTATTTGGAAGCTAAGCTAACAGTTTCTTATTCTGTGGAGAAAGCTGAGTAGTAGCGGTTACCATCCTCTTTTTCCCGGACATGTCCGGCCGTCGAGATCGTCCAAAATGTCCGGGATTCGGCTTTTGCTTTCTGCAGTCGCCATTCATTGTTTACATGCACACCTTTTGTTTCAATCTAACTGAATTCATCCCGATCGGTGAATCTGAATGTAGTGTTTACATGAACGCTAAACAAGTGATGCCTCCGTGAGACATACGAGACCGGTGCGTCTTACAGGCGCCGGCGTTGCTCATCAGTAATCACGCCACCGGCCTCGCGCCGTTCTCCCGCGGCCGTCAGTCTCGTCCCCCGCGCCGCAGTAAACATGAGGAATGCCGACTGTAGAACGCAAAAGCCGAATCCCGGACATTTTGGGCGGTCTTGAAATCCCGGGCAGACTCGTCACGGAGACTCACTAGTAGCCCTAGCCTTGTTGTTTAACTGCGCTCTTACCGGTGGGAGTGGCCTCGTAGGGCAGCGAAGCAAGTGCATTCTGGGAGTTGTTGTCTTTCATCCACATGAGCCACAAATACATTTTCTGGCTTTTCTCAGTCTAGAAGGATCCAAATTCAAAAATAATTGCACATTTCTACTACATAAATGACCCATTTTAAAGACACATTTATCTTTACAGCGGTGAAGTATCCCTTTAAGTGACAAGAAGACATTTCAGTGCATGTTAAGGCAAGACACTGCAGACAAAAGCATTGTTTTTTTCATGCACTGTCAGTTGAGATTTTGCTTCCATAACATATCTTATTTTAGACTAAATCCTTTAAATACACATTTAAGTCTTTATTTATTTGCATCTGTAGATTTTAATTGCAATACTGTACATATCTTAAAGGTGGTGAGTGAGTTTAAGACTTCAGCAGCTTTACACACACCAAACTTTACAGCTTAATTAAACATAACATTTATCTGTATCTACTGAGATTAATCAACTGGGGAAATATGGGGAATTTTAATAGTTAATATTTTTACCCCGTTCATCTGTGTTTCCTTGCCTTAATCCACAGAACAAAGAGTTTGTCTTCTGATCATTGAGAGCATGTGGAGGTCTGGCTGAGGTCCAGATTAAACAAGCCTGAAGCTCAGACACTGTGTGTGTGTGTGTGTGTGTGTGTGTGTGTGTGTGGTGTGTGTGTGTGGTGTGTGTGTGTGTGTGTGTGTGTGTGTGTGTGTGTGGTGTGGTGTGTGTGTGTGTGTGTGTGTGTGTGTGTGTGTGTGTGTGTGGTTTAATCTTGACACAAGTGGGCATTTCTAATGCAGGATGTTTTCAAGCTTTACCACAGATGTTCAGATTTCCAGCTGCACGGATTTATCTGGAAAAGATTAAAATGAGGAATATTTTGTGGTTTGAAACGGAGAATCTAAAAACTTTGACTATTAAATTGTGCAAACATGTCAACATGACTCACATATTTTAGAGAAGGAAAACTTTTTATAAGTTTTGAATTATTTCAAATAATTTTGAAGCGTCTGCTTAATGAATAAATGAATATGTACCAGTAAATATAAATTGAATGCATTAGCATTCACACCTAAATATAAAATAACAAAGCAGGATCTGAATGGCAACTTCTAATTGACTATTTGCATGCAAATTATTTGTGATACTAATGATACTGAGCAACAAATGACATTTTAAACCATTGCTGAAATTAAATTCAAAAAGTTATTTTATGAATGAATAGAAGGTAATTTTATAGAAAAGACAGTGAGAGTTGGTAACATCTTTTATAATTTTTTTTTTAGTGCATGTGAATTTGTTCATGTTGTTTTAATTATGCTAAGAAATACAATGCAGTGTTTTAAAATATTTTATTTGTCATGATAATCTATAAATCGTGTTCCGGGGGCGGAGTTTATGTAAATTTTAAGGTTGGTGATGTCACTAACCCGGGAGGAATGTTGTGTAGTTTCTACCAGTCGTTTGTTGTAGTCTTTAAAAAACAATTTCTTTAAAAGCAAATTTCTCCCTTTGCTTTTGAACTTTGAGCGTTGTAACTTTGCAGATGTTGTTTGTTCCAACAGCAACATTACACACTACCGGTAACTAAAGTTAGAAAAGTGAAATCATACTCAACCACCCCTTTAAAGTGCTCCCAGTGCCAGTATGCAGTGGGAAATCCAGCTCTGTTATTCCCGAACACCACCGGTTGCCAAACCCTCGGTCGTAATGTGAAGGCCACGTGTAGCTGTGGGTTCCAGCTGGCCTGAGCGCTGTTTATGTGCTGAGCGTTAGTCAATCTCTCCTTCCTGTCAGGCCTGAAACTCAGTCACCTGAGCCTGTCATAAATGTGACCCCGGATCACAGCACCAGTCTGGAGCCGCACGGGTATATCTGTGGCAATAGCAACTATACATTGTATGGGTCAAAATTGTCAATTTTTCTTTATGCCAAAAATCATGAGGATATTAAGATCATGTTCCATGAAGATATTTAGTACATTTTCATACCGTAAATATTAGGGCTGGGCAAAAAAAAAGATTTTTCAATTAATCGATTTTTTAAAATGTGGTCGATTCAAAATCGATTCTCAAAGGCCAAAAATCGATTTTTTTTATTTCGATGCCATATTTATTTATACCTATCACCAAAAATCCTGTATTAGTTTTCCTACAGTGTTCATAGGCTTGCAGCCTCCATGTTACTGCTAATGCTGTGAGATTTTATGTTAGTTTTCTCTTAAACATAAAATAACCTGATCCTGATTGATCAAGGCATGAGACTCTTCTGACTTGTCTAAGTTTCAGCATCAATTTTTCATCTTGCATCAAAATCCTGTCTATTCATTGTATGCATTTGAAGTTGGGTTTTAATGTACCCAAGAGTACCTAAAATAAATAAAAAGTTTAATATACAGGTTTGTGGCTCTATTTCTTTTTATTAATTAACCACTCGTAAACTTATGTTCACCGTTTAAAAATAAATAAATAAGGATTTGTATTAAATCTATATTCATTGAGTCGAATCGAAATCGAATTTAGAATCAAAATTAATCGAGAATCAAAATCGAATCGAATTCAGAGGTTGCGAATCGAAATCGAATCGAATTGGAACATCTGAATCGATACCCAGCCCTAGTAAATATATAAAACATGTATTTTTGTGAGTGAATGCAGCACAATCGTGAACATAAATGCACAACTTTAAAGGAGATTTTCTCAATGGTTACATTTTTTTGCTCCCTTAGATTCCAGATTTTCAGTAGTTGCATCTCGGCCAAAAAAAACCCACACATCAATGGAAAGATTATGCAATAAAAATGACCCTCATGGCTGGTTCTGTGGCCCAGGGTCACAGATATGCAGTTTTGTCTGGAGCGTGAGTGTCTAGGCCGGATGAAACGATTGATGTACTCTGTGAAGAGCACTGTAGTCTCAGTCCTGTATTACTGGAGACTGGTTATTCAGTCTGTACAGAGACACCAGAAGCTGAAGATACATTAAATACTGTACTGTACTGTATATGACACAAGGTTTGGCATCCATGTAGAATTCACTTGATGACACACGTCTGCATAAATTGGTCAAAGCTGTCCGTTGTTTTATCATTTTAGTTTACTTATATTTCGTTGTAAGATCTGCCAGTGTAACATATTGACTTGTTTTGTGCTGATCCCAAATTTCATTGGTTACTAATAATATAATTATTTTATGTATTTTTGTTTGCGTCCATGTTTTAAATTATATATTTTTTTAAAGATTTGAAATGTAAGTGATTCATGTCAAATGTATATTTGTACTACATGCTTTTTTCAGCTTTATTTCAGTTCCCAAAACAATTTGAAATAGTTTTAGTTTCAACAATGAGAACACTTCACATTTCACATTTATTTATTGTATTTATTTTATATACATTTAATAGGAGAAAACAACAGCTATACCATTCCCATATAAAATTAACAATATTATTATACAATTTTGGTGTACATTTCTATTAGATCTTATTTAACTGAAGTGCAGCGGATTCAATCAATAATTCTGAGTCAGTGTATTATTCTGTTCTTATGTGGTCATGTAATCCATTTAGTGTGTAACCTGAAAGAGTCACAGAAGTGTGTGTGTGTGTGTGTGTGTGTGTGCGTGTGTGTGTGTGCGCGTGTGTGTGTGTGTGTGTGTGTGTGTGTGTGTGTGTGTGTGTGTGTGTGTGTGTGCGTGTGTGTGCGTGTGCGTGTGCGTGTGCGTGTGCGTGTGCGTGTGCGTGTGCGTGTGCGTGTGTGTGCGTGTGCGTGTGCGTGTGCGTGTGTGTGTGCGTGTGTGTGTGTGTCCCATCAGAGCTCTTGTCAGCTCCGTAATCCAATCAATGAGGGCCACAGTATTGTCATGGCAACCACCCAGCTCCGTGACAACCGTATCACTTTCACATCCTGTTTATTAGATTATTACCTCATCACAATGTCATGTGAGGGTCGATGATATACATTAAATATGCAATTCTTCTATGATGTAAATTGAAAATTTCTTTTTTTTTAAATATATATATATATATTTTGTGGCATACAAAGTAAAAAACATCCGCAGTTTTTATTTAAATAGTTATAGTATATGGAATTACACTGGTCAATCAAATCAAGTCATGTGACAGGAATACTAAAAGAAGTTACAAATATTAAACATTTTATGATATCTAAATTTGGTGAGAAACACCCTGAAAACAAATTATTCATGATTGAAAAATTCAAATGTACCGTATGTGTGTATTTAAGGAAACCAATACGATATATTGAAAAGTTTGGAGTCGGGATGATTTTTTAAAAATGTTTTGAAAAACGTGTCTTCTGCTCACCAATGCTGCATTTATGTGATCACAAATATAGTAAAAACTGTGAAA
>JARPMJ010007597.1:0-41648 GCA_033366665.1 Phoxinus dragarum | reverse complement strand
GATGTTTACTAATGCTTAACTAATTATTAATAGCGTGCAGTTATTATAAAGTGTTACCAAATATTGGAAATATGGTATAATATGGCATCTAACAGTAAGGGTTGCCTGAGCATAACCAACTAAGCCTTGACCTTCTGGTCAAACTCTACTGGAGTCAACTGAGAGTCATATCTCCTGTGTGTTTCACGTGAGGAGCAGAAGAGAGTTTGCTCAAACTTCAATGGGATGCTGCCTCTAGAAGACGGGCCTGCCTATGTAGAGAGCAGAGAGCGAGGGGCTTGTCGGAGGAAAAGATAGATTCACAGAGAGTGAGACAGATGGGTGAAGAGGGAAAGAGAGGCACATTACGCTTCTAAAGTAAAGCAGAAGGATGAATTAAACAAGCTCAAGCAGCAATAATGAGCAGTGTGATCATTAACAGCTCTGAATATTACCCTCAGCCTCAGATGGGAACGAGCAGATGAGGTAATGGGGTGTCATTCACATAAACAAGGATTTATGCTGCTATAAAGTAAATAAGGCATATTCAAACGCACACAAACAGTCGTGCAATCACTCTAAGCATGCAGCATCTGAGGGGAGAAAACTGGCTGATGATCGTTTACTTAACATTTTACACACTTCCCAAACACTCCGGGATGAATTCACTTCACACTTCTGAGAGAAGCATTTCAGTGCAAAAAAAACCTGCATCTTCATCACTAACCAGCATATCTATACTCTAGTTTCGATACTTTGCTTATCCCATTGCCAAAAAGCTTTTTTTATGCCTAAAACAAGAAACTATTTGCATATTTGATAAGAAAATTTTTTTCATAATAATTAAGTCTTATTATCTTAGATATTTTCTTCACAAGTAAATTCTTGTTGTAAAAATGTTTAGATATTTAGATTCTCCATATTATTTTCTTTGCAAAAGCCCTGTTTGTCTGGCGCAATTAATGTTGCATTATTACAGCTCAAAAGACACAGGTGGGTAAACAGACTTTAATGTTTATTTGTGTTTTCCGCTGATGATTGATGACAAACGTTGGGTATGAGTGTTATGAGCAGTTATTATATTCAGATCTGATTGCGGGTGTGTGTATGCTGGCAGTGCGCTGATGCAGTAAGTACGCGAGATCGTGTTGGTCTGCTGCGTCCTCAAACCCAACACTCAGATTAATCTAGCTTCTTTTATTTTGGCACCAATATCCGATTTACATAATTCATTCTGAATCGGCTGCTAAAACAACACAGACAGCATGTGCAAATACGTGACACTCCCCAGCAAGGGTAATTCATTTTTAGTGTGTTGTGGTGTATGTACATTACCTGCACATTAGCTTTGCAATATTTCCAAGAACTTATGATTGCGTTTTCTGCATTTCCTACATCTTTATACACTACCCGTCCAAAAAAAAAAAAAGTCACTGTTTGGATTTAAATAGGCAAATACTTAAGGGTCCATGAATATATCATTATTGCAGTGATTTTCATGTTTCTAGCATGTTATATAACAGTTTTTCTAAACCTAACTGATGGAGAGTGTAGCTTTTCATTTCTTAAACAACCATGTAGGAAGACACATCACGGCCATATTCAGGATGACAATGTATAGATTCAATCGGCTCAGATTGTGAAAGAATGGTTGTGAGAATCATGAAGAATCATTTTTACACATGAATTGATGCTACTCTGAGTCCAGATCTTAAACTCAGTGAAAGTCTTTGGGACGTGCTGGAGAAGACTTTACAGAGTGATGGACTCTTGCATTGACAATACATGATGTTGACCAAAAATGTAAACACCTCTTGAAATAAATGTTGTGATGTTACTTCCATCAAGAGGCGCATGAGTTTTTGGTCAAGATCTTGTATTGGATGAATCTTGATATTGTCATGCTGGAATATGGCCATGATGTGTCTTCATGGTTGATTAGGAAATGAAAAGCTACACACTCCATCAATTAGGTTAGAAGAACTGTTGCCAAACAATAACAAGCAAGAAACATAATCACTGCAATAATGATCCAATCATAGACTCTTAAGCATTTGCCTATTTTAAATCCAAATAGCAACTCTTTTTTTTTTTTTGGCCGGGCAGTGTGGAGTACCAATGACAATATGCTTACAGATATGTGATGCAGTGTTGAGTGTGAGTGTGCGTGGTGTGCTCACCTGGTATAGCATTGGTGACATTCCAACCCGCCTCCCATGTAGTTGATTTTCGTCCGTGTGCTGGGGAGCGCCGTCCTCCAGGTTTTCTGGACTGGAAGCCTGAGAGTCTCCATACGGTCTGAGCCAGCTCGTCCCTCTCCACCAAACCTCGGTTCTCCTCAGCATCCGCACGGAAGCGCTTCATCCAGAGAGCCTCCGCATGGGTCTTCACCCACGAAAGCTGGAAACGGGACATTGCTCAGCCACTCAATGAGGAAAGAGTGCACAGAGGAGCAAAAACTGCTTGGCTTTCACACTTTACCTCAAGCAAAGTGTCTCAGTCCCGCCAAACTCAACTGACATCCATCAGGAATGTGGTAGTGTCCGGCCGGATGTCAGTCTGAGCACTGCGAGTGCATAACCGAGATCCGGGCCATCGACCCTGTGAGGAGAAACTGGCTTTGCATCCATTTTAAAATTGGGCAACAGCAACACAAGAGTGTGGGAGGACTGACAAGCCGATGAACTGAAACATTATAATCACTGACAGTGTGTGTTTGCCTATAGATGTTTGTTTAGAAAAGGTCATGCTTTCCGTTTTGTCCAAATGAGGGACTGTCTGCTTTTGGTGAATATACAGAGGAGACCAAATCTGTGAGTCCAACACTAGAGGGAGCAGAGGAAGTCCAGAAACTCCTCATTCTTCTACTGCATGGGGAAAGATCAGTCCAGATACTGTGAGTACATGCTATTCCTCCAAACACTGTCCCAACAGAGTCTGAACAAACAAGCTCATATGGAAGAATCCGTTCTGATGTGAGAAGGGTTTGTGAGCTCCCCTCCCAGCATGCATCACAGCATGAATACATTATGCACTTATTGGATTTAGTTTTCTGTTTTCTCGTCCCTGTTGTTGAAAATTAGTTCATTAGTTCAACTCATTCTTATATCGCTCTAAACCTGTATGACTTTCTTTATTCTGTGTGGAACAAAAAATATGTTTTGGTCACTCTTTACAATACAATAACAAGGACCTTTTCAGCTTCAAAAAGCTGCATAAATGTTATGCAATTATCATAAAAGTGATCCATGTTGTGTTATTTTAGGTCTTTGTTATTTATAATAGTATTTAATGATTTGCTGACAAAATTGTATTTTGCAGTTAATTTCAAAAACAGTAGCACACCGTATTTTTACTGCCAGTAGTTTACCTTTTTATTCTTTTTACATTATTATTTTTTATATTGCTGAGACGTGTCAGTACTACAGTTTAAAGTGCTGCTTGGTGTTGTTTGGCAAGTAACAGAAAATAAAATGTATAATAACTAAAACATAACATAATAAAAACTATGCCAGAATTGGTAGGGATACCAATTTATCCAAAACTGGGAACAAATGTAATTTGTTGAATTAAATAAAATAATTTGAGCCACTTAATCCATTATGAAGTAGCCTATATATAGTTGAGAATATTTCAATGTTTATCACTTTTGGTTGATTGAGATTATTTTTGCAGATAGAGAGATGATGCTGTAGACGTTTTCCTGGAGAGGAAACGCAGAGGAATGTGAGCTCGGGACGGGACGCCCCCTCCTCAAAGCGCCCGGGATAGGAGGTCTCTGCCAGACCAGCGTCCCAAACTTTCCAAACTTCCAAAAGTCACTGGAGGAGTTCCTGAATGATCCTGGACTGCTCCTGGTGTTCGACCGAGCGCTCATGAACAGATTGGGGGGACATGAACACACCAGGTTTTCTCGTGCTCGTCGGGCTGCTGTGGCGGAGTTGTGGAGCTCAGCAGAGAGGTGAGTGGATCTACGGATCTCGAGTGTGGTGTGTGTGTGTGTGTGTGTGCGCGCGCGAGCAGCCAGCGGGAGATGAGCGCGCATTACGCGTTCTCCGAGTTCATGTGGCGATTTACGCGGCCTGATTTTTGTTTCAAAGTGAAATGAATTGCTCTGTAATCCGGGCCACTGGCAGATATCGATGCTATTTGGTTTCGGTGGTGGCAAAAATTTACTATAAGATTGCATAGAATAGACTCTGTTTAGTATTTAGTGGACATGTATTTGTTGTTTGTTTAAAACCTGTTAAATCATCATGACATAATAATATTCATTGTTATTTGGTTTGTGCTTTCTATTCAACCCTGTTATGCTGTGACAATTTCCCCTTATAAAGTAGATTCTCTTCAGTCTTATGTAGTATTTCATTAGTACATTTAATCTTTTTCTAAATTGGCTTAAAAATTCTACTCTTTTATACAAAAAAAGTCGCAGTGACAATTTTGATTGGTCACAAAGCATAAGATTATTGACACTGAACAATGTGATGAAAGTTCCTATTTATCTGTTATTAGTCGTTTTTTGCACTGATCTTCAACCCGTTTGTCACAAAATTAGTACTTGAGTAACTTTTCTAATATTTTTTTTTCTAATACTGTCATCATTATAATGTGCGATTAAGACATCTGAGAAACTGAGTGATACTAATAGAATGTGCATGCACTGTAAAAGATGTCCTGGAATTTATCCCTATTAAAAAGTATTATTTTACAATAAATTACTCTAGTGAGAAATTTACAGTGAAATTAATGCATGCTGGGTCATTTTATTACGAATTATTATTATTATTATTATTAGCACTATTTCAGCATACAGATTTACCAATATCTTATTTCAGATTGATAATTGTTTGATGACGTCTCTGACACATGAGCAGTGATCTCCCTTCAGCTTTCTAAAACAAGCACTCAAAGCATTCTTCACTGCAGAACCCTTGAGGAAAATCAATGTGTGAGCATCATGCAGGGCCCATGCAGTGGCCTTTAATACCACGCCGCTTTAAACGCTTTATTGTTTCATTTCTTCAATGCCTGAATCTTCCAGAGATGCTTGTGTGAATCATATTTGTTTAGCGTTTAATGAAGCGGAGGCGATTAACACAGGAAAGGCTTGTGTGAAGCATCTTTCATCTTTCTCTCAGCTCTGTGTATGTAAGTTGACTCGTGTGCACATTCACATTTGTTGTGTGTGTGTGGGGGGGGGGGGGGGGGGGGTGGGTGGGGGGGGGGGGCACAGCTAAAAGTGGATTTTTTTTAGCAAGGAACAGAGGAACGCAGAGTCAGTATTCTCTGGATTCTCTCATTGATGACACAGAAAGCGTGTTTGGAAATGGAGGTGATGCTGAAAAGAGCGCATTGGTCACAGCGAGAAGGTCAATAACTCCTGCAGAAAACTGTCTGATAGTGTTCCTACAGATCAATACACTACGTTTACAGTCATGAAGATTGGTTTATGTTTCTGAAAAAAGTATCTTCTGCTCACCAAGACTGCGTTCATTTGATCAAAAATACAGTGCAAATTGTGAAATATTATTACAATTTAAAACAGCTGTTTTCTATGTGAATATATACTGTGGTAACATGTAATTTATTCTTGTGATCAAAGCTGAATTTTCAGCATCATTACTCCTGTAAATGCTGGACATTACTCCATTGTCACATGATCCTTCAGATATCATTATGATATCATGATTTGATGCTCAAGAAACATTCATGATTATTATCAATGTTGAAAAACAGTTCATATTTCTGTGGAAACTGTGATACATTGTATTTTTCAGGAATTCTTTGATGAATAGAAAGTTCAAAAGATCAGCATTTATTTTAAATACAATCTTTTGTAACATTATACATTTATTTACTGTCACTTTAAGAATTTAATTAGTCCTTGCTGAGTTAAAAAGTATTCCTTTTCTTAGTGACCCCAGATATTCTGAACGATAATGTGGATGATTGAGAGAGAGAGAGAGAGAGAGAGAGAGAGAGAGAGAGAGAATCATCTTTGTGGCTATTATGCACGTTCAGGCTTTGTCTCTGTAATACCTCTGTCAGAAAAAAGAGAAAGATTTCAGAATGCTTGAGGAGGAAATCAATATGTAATTCCACAACACCGCCAATGAATGGCCCAGACCGATCGGGGTCTGACTTTATCCTGGTCAGCGCTGATGAACAGATGCAAAAGTACGCTCTGATGGATTGTTTTCAATGTTTTACCGATTGCTTGACGTTGATTTGCCCGCAACACGAATGGCCTCTGGGCTTATTTATGTTTGAGCAGAGAATGCTGTGAGTATCATGACTGGGGAGATTAATGTGGTTTGATATGTTCAACACTCTTCTGTTGGAGGCAGCATGTGGGTTGATGGGGGTTGAGGTGAGCTGCTCCATATTTTACACACTACAAATGTAGAGTTTCATTTGTTCTCTGAAGTACCCAATGCTCTCTGACAGAAAAACAAACCGTGCTCAAATACTGGCACAGCTTGTCACTGGAGCAGAACCTTTAAAAGATCACCTCTGTACATTATATTTACCCCTAAACAGTGCATATTAGTACCCTCAGTCAAATGTGCCCATAACCCTGTAAAGCCTGATGATGTTTTAGAAATAGAATAGATAGAAAAATCTAATGTTTTAATGTCAGAGGGCCAAACAGAGCAATACTCTATGCTGATATTTATATGGTAAAAAAAGATTAAATTCTGGGTGCTTGTAATGTAAATCAATGAGATCTTTATAACAGTTGCAGATACTTGCACAAAATGCATATAAATATCAATATGTGCCAAATATGATATTTAAAAAAGCTCTGTAGTTTTAAATCATAAAATGCAGTTCAATACAGAACAGAACAAATAAACCTTCCTCAAAAGCCTGATGATCATATTTGAAACTCATGATTTTTCTAATAAATGATGTCTGGATGATCAAGTAAACCTCAGTCGCTTCAGTCCAGGTGAAATATTACTAACAATATCAAAGTTATTGTTGCGTTTCCTTGATAAATCAGGCCAGATTTGACACAGAAAGACTCGTGAAGCTCGAGCTGAAGGAGGACATTTGTACAGTTACACTGAAAGACTTTTACTGAATAAAAGAGTCTAAACTATCTATCAGAGACAGAAGAACTGCAGGAGATCGAGTGACACAGAAAAGTCTTGATCATTTAGAGGCCTTCGAAATATTCACATCAAATATAATACTGTGTTTTCTAGGGGTTAAGCAGTGAAGCGTTTCGGGGTAAATGAGGTGTCCTTCTCAGGGACAAACTGTAGTACCCCCAAAGCTACACTTTTTGTACAATATGTTCTGTAATGATGACTCTCTTCTTCTCAAGATCCATTATAAGGTGGTTCAGATCAGTGTTGGGTTCCTCCTTTTCTACAGAACAACAGAATAAAAACTATATTTTATGTCAGTAAATAAAACCTTTTTAAAAATGATCATTCTGTCATCATTTGCTCACCTTCGTGTCATTCCAAACATGCATGACTTTCTTCAGTTCTTCACATGTCTCCAGAGGACTCGTGATCTAGCACATGTTGAGCATATGTCCTGACTTTACTGGAGCTTTACAGCTTCTGTCCTCATTACAGACTTTCAATGTGTGTTAATTTTCACAGAATGTTAATGCTACGAATAGACTATTTCTTTCAGGGTGCACATTTACTCTGGTTATGAATGCACTACATTGAGGAATGAACTCGGTATGAATGCAGTGTTGGCCAGTTAGCTGAATCACATATGAAGTGAATGGAGGATCCTGACCTTTGACCTCAGCCTCACGCAGGGGCCGTATTAGAGTCATATGGGGGGAAATGAATTACCCTGACACACACACACACACACACACACACACACACACACACACACACACACACACACACACCACACACACACACACACACACACACACACACACACATACACACACACACACACACACACACACACACACATACAAACCACACACACATACACACACACACTCACTCCATCATCAATGTTTTCATAGGTGGCTTGTTAAACTCCCAAGATTCATAAACTCTGCAGGAAGTCCCTCTTTTCTTCCTTTTGATGGTCCCCTCCATTGTTCCCCTTCCCTGCATGCGTCTCTCTCTCAATCTTTGATGATGTATCCAGTTTCTTTCCGTCTCTTCCCTGTATCTATCCATCTGTGTGCTCTCTCTCTCTCTCTCTCTCTCTCTCTCTCTCTCTCTCTCTCTCTCTCTCTCTCCTCTCTCTCTCTCTCTCTCTCTCTCTCTCTCTCCTCTCTCTCTCTCTCTCTCTCTCAGAATAAAGCAACTAAATGAGTCAGCATGAACTGTAATGTGTCTGGGACATTATTAGACACAGTTCTAATGATGAAGTTGCAGTTTAGTACATTTAAAATATATTAACTTTACATGTCATATCAAAACACTAGAGTTAAAATGATTGTCTAGTATTATAGTACTATATATATATAGATAGATAGATATAAATAAATTATAAAATAATTTAAATAAAATCTTCCACATCTTCCAGAACCGAACACAAATAGTAAAATAGAACATTATTAAAACACCAAAAACAATGAAAATGAAGGGGCAAAAGTAGACATTGTTCTTGTTCAGTCCAATGAAGACCAAACTGACATTATGCAGATTACCTATAAATCGCTCCAGAGTATAGAGTCGCATCAGTCAAAAAAATGCGTCATGAAGAGGGGGAAAACATGTATAAGTCACACTGGACTATAAGTCGCATTTATTTTGAAATTTATTTAACAAAATCCAAGACCAAGAACAGACATTTAATCTGGAAAGGCAAGTTATTCAGCTACACAATAGCACACAGAACAACAGGCTGAATAGGTGTCCGGTATGTTACCGGTAATGTGTTACGTAACACATTAACAGTTATTCAGCTACACAATAGCATAAAGAAACATATACTTGGGAGGGCTGAATAGGCTAAGTTAACATTAGCCAGCGTGTCTAACAAGCAAGTTAGCGGTAAGCAAGTTCACCAAGTTCCCGCGATCTCATTCCCACAACACCAAGAGCCTGTCTAAGGAGAGCCTGGCCACTCCCTAATAAGTCATATTGTACAGAATTTTGATTGTAGTTCCCCCAGAGTTCCACTGGGGGGGCGATCACCCATGAGTGCAAAATGAATGGGAGTCTATGGAGCTAGACGGCTAAATGTGTCTCTTTCACCCGATTGCCGTTGAGAAATCTCAGATTTGATTGTAGGTTTTGCAAGTTCAACATGGGTTATAGGTCGAAAGTTGAATGAACGAGTACTTATGTCCTTTCGATTTCTTACAGGTTGAGTTGTTGTTGCCCATAACACGCTAGCATTCTGCTAATGAACGCTGATTGGTCAGTGAAGGACTGATTACGACTAGAGAAACTGCTTGATGGCATCGTGGCATCCGAAGCGGGACCAGAATGTCTTCAAGTAAAAAACTCTTCTAGCACGTGTATTTACCTGTGTCAGCGGTGATGTCAATGCCTCGAGAAAAAAGAAAGTGCAGAGCGCGAAAGCACCAAAGTGACTGACTATGACGTCATTGACATTTTAAAATACTTTTTAAAGCAAATAAGTGACTCTAAAAAATCTAACACCCAGCAATGTGTAATTTCGTTGCATCTCCTTTCAAATACAACATTCAAATTATTAGACAAAAAATGATATCCTAAGGAAAGTGGATTTTGAGGGGTATAGCTTCATAGACCTCCATTCATTCTGCACTCGTCCTGTGAGCGCCCTCATATGGAACCAGAGTGGAACTGCAACCAGTTCAGAAGCCGGAAGTTTACTGAGAGTGGCAGTTCTCCCCTTATTAGACATTCTCTGACAACACTGAATCCATTGAATTCTTCCTCGGTGTCGCTTCTAAACAACTCCGCCAACTAGAGCGCGCTCTCGCGTTTTCTTTGTTTTCTTTTGGTTCATCTCAGTCAGTATGCATTAATTTTGATATATAAGTCGCACCTGACTATAAGTCCGAAAAAAACGTATAGTCCGGAATAGTGCGACTTATAGTCCGGAAAATACGTTACAATTTACAAACCTTTGCAGGTTCAGCAGGACGCGAGACTGAATTACTGACGACTCGTTTCAGAATCACTTCTTTCTTTTGGGAGACAAAAGCACCATTTATCTGCACTTTGATCTTTAAAACTTTGCAGACATTCACAAACAGTTGTATTACACACTACATTACAAGTCATATTCTAAAAATCCTTTAAAAAAAAGTATTCTTAAAATATAAAGAGGGCCATTGCTCAAGGATAATAATGATGATATTACATTTGTAATTTGCCATGTTTATTCCTATGGTAAAGGATTTCTAGATTGTCAGTAAACGTGTGGCTGAGGGATTCTGTGGAGTGTGTGTGTGTGTGTGTGTGTGTGTGTGTGTGTGTGTGTGTGTGTGTGTGTGTGTGTGTGTGTGTGCGCGGCGTGCGTGTGTGTGTGTGTGTGTGTGTGTGTGTGTGTGTGTGTGTGCTTAAATGAGAACACTAGTGTACTATTTATGAAGGCTATATCTTCAACACCAAGCATTTCTGCTGACTCAGTTGATTTTTCTCCTTGATTCTTTTAACTCAAAAGTTAAAAGTGTAATTGATGATATTGCTCCTGTGAAAGTCAGGAAGAGTGGTAGACAAAAAGCACCCTGGAGAAACTCAACAGCAGTGCAAAATATGAAAAGACAATGCAGAAAAGCAGAGCGCATGTGCCGGAAGAAAAAACTTGTAGTCCATTATAACATCTACAAAGACACCATCCATGCTTTCAATATGGAATTAGGCAAAGCTAGACAGACTTTCTTCTCATTATTAACAGCAACTTAAACAACACACGCACTCTTTTTGCTACAGTAGAGAGACTGACAAACCCCCCGAGCCAGATTCCCAGTGAAATGCTCTCAGACAGCAAGTGCAGTGAGTTCGCTTCTTTCTTCTCTGAGAAAATCAATAATATCAGAAAGGTGATCAGCACATCCTTGAGTTGCACTGGGGTCAGACAGATCAGACCACAACCTGAGAAAGTAGTTACTATGTCTGATTTCAAAGAAATTGATGGCAAAATTTTGGAAGAAACCGTACAGCACCTTAAAACATCAACCTGCGCCCTTGACGCTCTTCCCACATCTTTCTTCAAAAGTGTGTTAAACAGCCTAGAAGCAGATCTCCTAGAAGTGGTAAATGCCTCACTTCTCTCTGGAAGTTTTCCAAACTCCCTGAAAACTGCAGTTGTCAAACCCCTCCTAAAAAAAGAGCAATCTTGATAAGACTATATTAAGCAATTATAGACCAATCTCAAATCTTCCTTTCATTGGCAAGATCTTTGAAAAAGTTGTTTTCAATCAGCTGAACAAAATCTTAAGCTCAAACGGATACTTTGACAATTTTTCAATCTGGTTTCCGATCGCATCACAGCACAGAGACAGCGCTCATAAAGATAATTAACGATATTCGCTTAAATACGGATACAGGCAAATTATCAGTGTTGGTACTACTCGACCTCAGTGCCGCTTTTGACACTGTCGATCACAACATACTTCTTGACAGGCTGGAGAACTGGGTGGGTCTTTCTGGGATAGTCCTAAAATGGTTCAGGTCAAACTTAGAAGCGAGAGGTTATTATGTGAGTATAGGAGACCATAAGTCTGAGTGGACATCCATGACATGCGGAGTCCCTCAAGGCTCAATACTTGCGCCACTCCTATTCACCCTGTACATGCTCCCAATGAGCCAAATAATGAGAAAGAACCAAATTGCTTACCACAGCAGACGACACACAGATCTACTTAGCCCTATCGCCAAACGATTACAGCCCCATTGACTCCCTGTTCCAATGCATTGATGAAGTAAACAGCTGGATGTGCCAAAACTTTCTTCAGTTAAACAAAGACAAAACTGTCAAATTATTGTCTGTCAAATTATTAACTGTCAAACTGACAAAAAAGTCATTGCGTTTGGAAACAAAGATGAAGTTCTCAAGGTGAATGCATACCTTCACTCTAGAGGTCAAACAACTAAAAATTAAGTCAGGAATCTTGGTGTGTCTCTAGAGTCAGACCTTAGCTTCAGTAGTCATGTCAAATCAATAACTAAATCAGCATACTATCATCTGAAAAATATTGCAAGAATTAGAGGCTTTGTTTCCAGTCAGGACTTAGAAAAAATTGTGCATGCTTTCATCACCAGCAGGGTGGATTACTGTAATGGACTCCTTACTGGCCTTCCCAAAAAGACCATAAGACAGTTGCAGCTCGTACAGAACGCTGCCGCCAGGATCCTGAGCAGAACCAGAAAATATGAACATATCACACCAGTCCTCAGGTCTTTACACTGGCTCCCAGTCACATTTAGGATTGATTTTAAAGTAGTATTACTGGTATATAAATCATTTAATGGCCTAGGACCTCAATACATTGCAGATATGCTCACTGAATATAAACCCAACAGATCACTCAGATCATTAGGATCACATCAACTAGAAATACCAAGGGTTCACTCAAAGCAAGGAGAGTCCGCTTTTAGCTATTATGCCAGCCGCAGCTGGAACCAGCTTCCAGAAGAGATCAGGTGCGCTCCTACAGTAGCCACATTCAAATCCAGACTCAAAACACATCTGTTTAGCTTAGCATTTACTGAATGAGCACTGTGCCACTGTGCGTCCGACTGTTTGCACTGTATTTTATTTTATTTTTTATTCTGAACTGTTTTAATTATTCTTATTTCTTTTGATTATTTTAATTTCTTCTATGTAAAGCACTTTGAATTACCATTGTGTATGAAATGTGCTATATAAATAAACTTGCCTTACCTTGCCTTGCCTTGCCTTGCCTTGCCTTGTGTGTGTGTGTGTGTGTGTGTGTGAAAATGAGAGCGTTGCTAACGTTGTTATCACTTTCAATTTCATTTTTCAGAAAATGTGATTGAATTCATAATGCTTCACGTGATAAATGAGACAGCAGTCATGCTGTAAGCCGAGGAGAGAAAATGTTTATTATATTTGGCTTATGTATTTTGCCACGCATTACAAATGTAATGTGGGTGCGCCGCGTCGGAGACCTATGACAAAGCAAATGTTAAGAGACACGGATCTATGAAATATGAATGCTGTCTGCACTCATGGTTTTCTCGTGGCGTGCCGCACCATTTATCAGAGGTGATGTATTACAGTGGAAATGTCGTGTGACGCAGGCTTCTCAAAGCCAGTGTTGTGATTGGTCCATGCATTATTTAAGTTTGATATTTCAAGGGCCATTGACCAGCAGACAGGAAGTGGTCATAGAGACATGGGGCTGGGGGACCAAATCTCATCTCCAAAGTAAAATATTTGCTAAACACTGTTGCGGCTCCTGAGTTTAAATTTAGGTAGGGCAGATTCTGGGTCTTAGGATAAACAGATTGTACGCTTTATATTGTAATCGCTGAACACATGCACACACACTTTTGGCAGAGGTCTAGTGTCCTTGAGCAATTCAGCCTGAGGGTGGCGCTCTAATGTTGACAGGCTCTAAGTTCACACAATACACGCATAGAATTATGCATTAATTAATGTGTAACAGTATCCACATACCGTGTTAAGAAAGAACAGACATGCCAACTAGTGATTGACCTGGCGCAGAGCAATATACACATATTGTCTTGGTCTGGAGCGAGGTTTACATAAGGTAACGTGAAAATAAGGCTCTCAATCAGATAAGGCACGACTGGATAAACAGCTTTTTTAGGCACTATATGGTCCAGATGCAGAGGCATTTCTAAACTATAGCAGAGGGCCTGGGGTCTCTTTTTAGAGGCTCCTTCTTGTCTTGCAGGATGTTAAAATAAAGAGAAATTACTTTGAAAATGTGCAGTTGTGGGATATAGAGACGAAATTGACTAGGAGTCAGAGGCCTCGGGTTACTTGTGAAAGCTGTCACTATTGAGAGAAATTACGAAAAATATACACTAGCATTAAAAAGATGTGATATTTAATATATAATCACAATGATCACAGCTGGCGTTAAGCTTTTCGGTTACTTATCCTTGCTGCTTAAATCTAGGGGCCTGATTTACTAAACAGGGCAAATTAGCATGAGAGCGCAATCCCCCCCCAAAAAACAATGGAAGTGGAAAGTTCTGCAGCACAAGCAGCACAGATCATTTCCATAATGACCAAAACAATCGACCAAGAGCAGCGCAAATTAGCGTCTGGTTTAAAACATACTCTTTTTGGGTGGTAAATAAAGGCACAAACACCAGTAAATTGACTAGCGCAAACTTTAGTAAATCCCCTTGCATGATTCATTTAAATACTCTCCTCCCATAAAATTTGCATCTGAAAGAGAAACTCCTACAAATGCATATGCAATTAAGATCAGCCGCAAAAATAACCCTGTCTACGCCTTTTCAGAGCTAATATTTCACCGTGTGTCTTTAGTAAATCCTGACAGTAGTTTTTAGTTAGTTAAGTTTGCGCTAGGTCTGGCCTTAGGTCTCAGTGACATTGACTATATTTGCTGAAGCTTTTCTTGTAAATCATTTATTGCATCAGTTCATCTGATGATCTTCTTGTTGTTCGCATGGACTTTTAGGCATAGGAATATCATGGAATATCAATGTTCTCTTCATGTTTGTCCTGCTCTGAATGACTCTGAGCTTTGTGTTGTGCTAAATGGATTGTGTTATTGTTCAGGACAGATGTGGGATTTAATGTCCCGGGTTTCTGCTTTTCTCTGCTCTGCGGTTCATTCTGTAGCTGTAAACGCTTCCAGCACTGACCTAGCCAATATTCCTTCCTAAATGAGGTATTGTTGTGTGTCATTAAGTTGTGAAGGTTAAAGGAATAATTCACCCAAAGATTAAAATTCTATTATTTACCCACACTCATGTCCTTCCAACTCTTTTCGAAAGAATATCACACACAATAACTTAATTTGAAGCACAGTTCTGTCTGTTGACTTCTGGAACTGGGAGATGTTTTTAGTGCTGTTGTGATAACTGCAATATTGTTATACAGCAATACTGACAAGCCAACCACAGAGGAATGCAAGCAAACACCGATGTTCACGTGTTTTCTGTTTTTTTTTTTCAACCCTTCTTGTTTTACACTTCATGCATGTACATTGAATGTTAAATTTAATGGTAACACTTTACAATAAGGGTGCATTAATAAACATTAATTCATGCTTAACTAATGCACAGATAATACTGAATTAATGTATTACTAATGATAAGCTATTCATTAATGATTGCCTCATTAGCAACTAATGAAGAGTCTGTCTGGTTAATATATTAGTTCATATATTAATTGTTATTAATTAAATGTGTAAGTGTGTATTAATTCCATAATACCTTATTTTATTAACTAATAGTGTTAATTAATTTGTTAATTACCACAATGAGCCAAAGCCTTATATTTCAACTTCCAGATAATACAGGTAAACTAATATGCATTAATACATTATTAATTAAAGCATTAGTAGTGTGTCAATTACTACAATGTTTTTGGAAACCAGTGTTTAATAAACAGCTTTTATAAACTCTAGTGATGGTCATTAATGATTAATTAATCACTAGCTAACAATCATTATGTTGTGACTTTACTTATTGAGGCACATCATTATTAACTCATCATCTAGTAATTGTAGTAATTGACACACTACTAATGTTGTAATTAATAATGTATTAATGCATATTAGGCTCATTGTGGTAATTAACAAATTAATGAACACAATTATTTAATAAAATAAGTGATTATGGAATTAATCCACAATTACATATTTAATTAATAACAATTCATATATGAACTAATATATTAACCAGACAGAGTCTTCATTAGTTGCTAATGAGGCAATCATTAATGAATAGCTTAGATAATCATTAGTAATACATTTATTCAGTATTATCTGTGCATTAGTTAAGCATGAATTAATGCTTATTAGTGCACCCTTATTGTAAAGTGTTACCAATTTAATGATAGCAAGAGTGAAGAATGTTTTTTTCCCCCACCAACTTGCTCTTTTTTACTCAAAGTAAGTCAAAATTAAGTATGTGTTCTGAGTTTATCACACCGCAGGAAAATGTGTTATTAGCCACCCAGCCAAATATGAATGATAAAAAAGCCGGCAAGTAAATAAAATAAGCTATCAAAATCTTGAAAAAACTAGCAGTATTCTCTGCTCTCAAACGCTGGGGGCGTGTCTGCTGGCTGCGCTGAAACCACGCCCACTCGCGGGACGGGAGGATGAAGGCAGAGGCGGGAGATAGTCGGTTCGGCCACATTCACCGTAACAGCGGTTTGGTCTCCGACGAAAGTTTATAAAACTATCCTGTGTAAAATGATCACTACAGAGGCGGGTGTTGGTGATTCTCGGCTCTCCATCAAGGTGGCTCTTCACAGAATTAATCCACCTTTTCTTGATATGATCGTTTTTCGGAAATTTAAATAAGGACAACGATCTGGTTTGTAAGTGATGCCATCCAGGTAATACGCATTTCAGTGACGAAGGCTTAGCTAGCTAACAACTGTAGTAACTAATAGTACTGAAAGTAACACGCCATTGAGAGGCGAACTGATTCGAAAGTGCTCTAGTTATATTGTTAGCGGCGGGGCCAGCATCAGTGGCTCCAGTAGGACTACGTCATCGACAGTAGCGTCATCGAGCCACCGTTTTAGCCCCGCACAAAAAATCCTGAACACAGCAATGGTGAAAATCTGTCGGTCTAACTCCAAAACAGTACTTTACAGTTCAGCATTTGTAATGAGTTTTAACAATACATTTCTAACATTTATAATGTGTTTAGAATTTTTTTTAGAATTGCCTTTACAGGGACTTTAATTACGACTTACGTCAACGATTGTGATTTGTACAGAAGCTCAGTGGATTTGCACTAAACAAGCCTAAACAGACAGTGAGTGTGAGAGAGATCGACTGAAGGTGTGCGATTACCAGGTCTGCGAATCAGTACTTCTTCAGGTCAAGTCATATATTTGTGAAAAAAATATGTTTGCCATGTCCGAAGAGGAAAGCGAAACCTTTGTCGTAGCATCCTGTCAGCGTTTAAGAGTGTTTCCCATGGATGGAGGTCTGCGCTGGTCAATGCATTGAATCAATGCCATGGTCTCTATGAAGTGAAGCATCAGCTTCACCTTACCCTGGTGACACATTGCTGGTCGGTTGGCGCTCAACGTTAAATTAATCATTAATGAATGAATCAGCGTTTTTGAATGCATTAGTTGAATGAACGGTTTAATGACTCAAAGACAGTCCACCTAGTGACGTAACAATGTAACTGCACTGACTTACAGCCTGTCTAAAACAAGACTAGCAGTGCTGATTCTATTTTAGAAACGGTTTCTATTTTTCTGCGACGTCGCGCCTTGTACAACAAACACAAAGTGTGGCAATGATAATCTCACATACTGTTTGTGTGCTTTATTTAATGTTAAAAGAGTGTCATGTGACTTTTGAATATCATTTAGTGCTCCCAGCTTTGTAGCTGTAAAAGCAACAATGGATAATTCACCTCAGATCTTGAAATGAAACAAATGGAAACAAGAACGTTCAAACTGTAAAGAAACAATGTATTCTTTGACAAATATTGTTTTAGTAACTCAGTATGTATTTGAATACTGTTTAAATGGTGTCATATTTGTGAATTTGATTACCGGTATGTAACCTACTTATCCATTTTCTTGCGAGTGCCGTCAAGATTGCTCTCTGGTGCCATGCACTTGCCGTGAGACTCCGCCCACATGGTGTTCTGATTGTCTGTGGGTTTTGATTGATTTGCACGCATTTTGCAGTCATGTCGCGTCTAGTGTGGACAGACAGACAAATTATTTGTCGCTGGATCTTATAGCATCGCGTCTGGTTAAGACACGGTGTTACAATCACATAGCCCAGCGAGTGTATTGTCAGGTTAATGTTCTGTTAAGTGGACCCTTATTTTGACATTCAGTTCCCTTTAGTTCCTGTTTCCCTGCTCTGATTAGTTCTGGTTTCATTGGTTATTGATTATGTCCTTGTTTTTTGCAATAGTTGCGTATTATTTTCACATGTGAGTTTACATTCCTTTGATTTACCACTGTTTATATAGCCCTGTGTTTATGCATTGTGTGGTTTGCATTATTCTCCTGCATGATCATTCAGAGTGTTTGGATTATTAATAAAGCCTGTTTTGTTTTTGAATCTCCTTCGTGTGGCTGCTGACCACATCGTTACACTTATTTATATAGCAAAAAAAGATGATGAAAGTGTATTTCAGCTTGAGGTTACCGAGGCCATCAGGGGTCTATTACCCAGCAGCCCTCATTTACACACTCCTGTCCAGTCGGTCAGCATTTCCAAAGGCTGAAATTACCTGCTTGATTCATGGGAAATAAAAACGTATCATCGACACACAAGCTCCTCATGGCTCGTTCACGTCTAAAATGTCAAGAAAAAAGATTTCTGTTACGAATGTGTGCCTGTATCCCGAACACCATGTTCATGAAAAGTGTTCAGTGCACATTTCCAGAGCCCATTTCTGCTGTTTCTCAGAGGACTCATACTGTTCATTTATTAGACCTTGTTTAAGAAAGAATTTAAAAAGCCGACGGCCTTAATTCCAACAGAGTTTGAACGTCTCTTTGCTGTCTAGTCAGTAATTGTGTTTTACAGCATATTAGGATATTATTCTCAGTGCAGGTTAGATTACTTACAAATTGTGGTCTTACAGATTACAAAATACATGACAAAAATGATTGATTAATAACGTAATCTATTAGATTACCTATTTTAGGAAATACATTTAGACTACATTTTGATTACTTTTAGATTACCTTTACTAACTAGGATTGTGTACCATATAAATAATAAAAAACTACAAGAAAGAAAATGTTTCATTCTTTGTTATCAACATCAGGAAGTGAATTAATCAGAGAAAAAAAGAAGAATCAGGGAGAATCAATAATTTATGAACAATTTGCTGCCATCGTATGATTAATATGTAATCATGTTATCCATAATTGTAATCTGATTAGGAGCATTTTAAATGTAATATAATATATATATATAATATATATATATATATATATATATACATACATATATATATATTATATATATATAATTACTATATATATATATATATATATATATACAGGGTGCGATTTGTCAAAAAAACAGAGGGGGGGATGTTTTGAAACATTTTTATTCATAAAAAAAATCATGCAACATGAACTTTATCACTGCATTTGCAGGAAATGTAAAATCTTTTTTCTTATTAACTCATGAAGCAGCCTAACGCAATATTTTTCTTTAATAGCTTATCTTTCCCCACAATCTTTCCACAGAACTGTGATCATGCAATAACGTTAACTTTGCATCGTGATGCTGAGCTAAAGTGAAATGATAGAATGGCGCCGCGCTAAACCCCTCAAAGTACTTACTGTTTGGAATCTGAGTAAATACTTGTAATTATATTATATTTTAAAATGCTCCTGTTCAGATTACAGTTTACTTTTTATGGATTACATGAGTACATATTATTCACAAGATGGCAGTAAATTGTAATCAGTTTCCCAGTAGTGATTATTCTTAATAATAATGTCAAAACAAAAATGAGCAGAGCTCAAATCTTGCTCAAACATATAGAGAGCTTTCGTTCATGTGACTTCATTATTCCCAGATTGAAATTTTTTGTTTAGTACTCTAAGATGTGGAAAACATGTCAGAATGAGTAGATGTTTCCAGTTCTCTGACTAGTAGTGTAGGTATGTTTGAATATCTGCAAATTGTGACTCACTTGTTGAGTAGCCTTTCATCTACTGCTGGTTTTAATATAAGATTGCAGACTCAAAGCTGGGAAGAAACTAGAGCCTTCTTTGTCCAGTGTCATCTTCATGTTTCTTTGTGCACCTGTCAGTCATAGCTGAAGGTAGGTTGTTTTAAACAGCAGTCTAATGCATTCACAGAGTGAAAGAGTGAGGATCGGCGCCGTGATTCACCTCACAGACACGCGGTTCAAACTCCAGGGACGCAGCAGGAGGAAATGACAGAGTTCTTGTTGTGCGGGTCTGGCCCGATGTAATGGATTTAACAGATGGACATGTGTTGTGTTCTTGGAGGAGGTGGGCTTGACAAGAACAGCCTGTCCAAGATGTGCACTGTTCTGCTCTTCTCACAAGGGCCTATTATACGGTGTGTGTGGGAGAGTGTTTCTTGTGAGATACACAATTCAGGAGACACAACTACTGTATACCGGCCCAAAGCGTGTTATGATGTTGTGAATATAGAATCGTGTGTAGGTGGATTTGTGGCTTTCTCTGCAAGGACGGGTTTCTGTAACACACAATGAGCCAGAAGCGTCCACAAACACACACACACACACACACACACACACACACACACACACACGCACACACACACACACACACACACACGCGCGCACACACACACACACACACACACGCACGCACCTATAAATTCTCTTTTATTTTAGGACCTACTTACTTTTCAACACTTTCAACACTATCAAATAGATTTTCAAACATTCATATTCAAAACTTTACAGGGTTTCATGCCCCAAAAACAGTCATAGGGCCAGATTTACTAACAGCTTGCACCAGCACACACACAAAAAACTACAGTCAAGTTTTACTAAAGACATGCAATGTAAAAGTCACAATGAAAGGGCATTTTTGCGGCTGACTTTATTGCATATGCATTTGTTGGAGTTTCCCTTTCGGACCTAAATTTATGGGAGGAGAGTATTTGAATGAATCATGCAAGGCAAACATTTTACTGTTGTTTGCACCATTATTTAATGCCCAAAAAAAGCATGTCTTAACCCATTTAGCGCTTGACATGCTGTGATATTTGCTCTTGGTAGATTGCGTTGATCAATATGGAAATGAGCTGCTGCTTCTGTTCTTTAATCTGTGCATTGTCAGTCGATCATCCACAGAACTTTCCACTCCAACACTAATTTGTCCTGTTTAGTCAATCTGGCACCAAATGTTTTTTTGCATCCTCTCTCTGATATTTTGCTACGGTATCTTTATGACTTTGACAAATGTTAACGAGCTCATGGTTGTGATTCCATTTTCGTGATGATTTCTGAAAAGGTTGTTTTTCAGTTTAATTTCATTAAATGTTCTGCATGAAGACAATAATATGATTTCACAAAGTAACAAATTTAAACGCAGCATATCCTTAATCATTCAACTAGAGATTTTTCATCAATATGTACATTAAATGAGAAATCCAGAACAATGGAGACATTACAGTCACAGCAGCCCATGACGAGACACCTCCATGATATAGTTATAAATAGAGTGTCATAAGTTTATCTCTGAAGATATGGTGCACAAATGATCAAAAGTTCCTTGAATTTAGCATATGCTCTAAAAACAACTATTACACTCACCAACGAGACAATCACACTGGAGCAGTGTAGGTTACTGGAAGACACAGAGGTGGTCTCAGCAAGTCTTCAGTTCAAAAAGTCTACGTCTACCTTCAGGTCCTCGGCCAAGATCCAAACACTCTGCCTCCACCAACCCTGTAAGATCAGCACCTCTCAGCCGGCAGATCAAAGAGGACGAGAGCTGGAGAACCAAGCGTACGGGCCAGGAGACTACAACAAATGTTTGCCTCCAAAAAGTGGAAACCACTTTGTTGTTTGAGTTCTCTGCAACTCGCCCAAAAAAAGACAGTGTTTTCAGGGCAGGATGAAGTCCGGAGGCCCAACTGCATTTGATCAAACCTGGGTTTTGGTTTTAAAGGCATCGTTCACCCAAAAAATAAGCTTGTCACTATTTATTCACCATACCCAAACCCAAATGCTATTATTTTCTTCCCGAGGAACACAAAAGAAGTCATTTTAAAGAATATTTTCCATTCATTGACAGTTCCTGATGACTACATAAACTTCATAGGTAATACGATAGCAGGAACAGACTGATGTTACACTGTATTTTTAAGGTGTTACAGCCTAAATATACATTTAAGAACTGAGTAATATCAATAAAATACATGTACTTACTATAGGGTTGGGGTGGACTAGGATTTGGTTTAGGATTAGTTGCATGTAATTATACATAATTTACTGTTATTACTGTAGTAAACACATGGAACATGTGTAACAAAGACTGGGAAATAAAGTGTTACCCAGACTGATGTTTGAAATGTTATTCTCGGACACTATTTCCCTTCACCAAAGCTCTGAAATATAAAAATATATATATTTTTTAATATCTGCAGGAGAATTTGCTTTGACAGCTACAGCAAAGCATCAGTAAATAATGACTTACAAGGCATCAAATTGCTTTAGAAGACTACTATAATATATATATGCAGAAGAATGTAGTGATACAGGTTTGGAACCAAATGAGTAAACAATGACAAATGTTCACTTTTTGAGTGAATTCGTCCTGTAAGAGAGTCCTGTCTGTTGGGATATCAGGACGCCAGAGAAGAACAGAACAAGCAAGACTAGATCCTCTCACATCCCAACATGCCAGTCTTATCCCAAAACTCTTCCATATGGAGCCCATTAAAAAGACTGGATCTGAGAGAACAGACAGTCTTCGCAACCCGCAGTCCAACAGCTCTAAAGACATTCCCTCAGTCTATGAAGCGAAGCACCAATGTTCCTGCTGTCTCGTACAGGTCACGCGCTGTAACCTGATGCTCAATGTTCAAGCAGTTTTAACTTTGACCCTTGAGCTTCAGAAGTACAGAAATGGTTGCTGAACTATGAGTCCACACTAAAATCAAAAGAGACTGATCCTGAGTCACATCACAACATCGAAAGCATAGTTAAATGGCCCTTCTGTGATGCAACACTTTCCATGTGGAGCTCAAAGGGCCTCCTGTTGAAGCTCTGTCGTAAATCATGTGAAACAGCCGCAATTCAACGTTTTAAACAGTGGACTCATTCCTTTTAACATGCAGCGTTTGATGTTAATCAATTCACCGCTGAACATCCTGCTGTAATTGTCTTGGCTACTTTTATGGAAGTGTTTTATAGGCTGATATGTGTTCGGCTCGTCTAAAGAGCCAAAAAGAAATGGATGAAAGGAAAGACTGATCCAATATTTTCTCTTTCTTGTACCATCATGCTTCCTCTCTCGGTCGTCCTCAGAGTTTGAAACTATTAAAAGTTAACCAGGAGACATTGCAACAAGAACTGTTTTATATGCCTACCTGGGAACATGAATGTTGCTGCATAGTATGGCAGAGCACATGTGGGACCAAGCCTTCGTGCCAGACCCATCGTATTTACCACGAGCACACATGAAGGCAGCCACAGAGTAATTGTGGGTGGCAAACTTTTCTTTGATCCCAGACTAAGATCCCAGATCGCTAATAGTATTTCAGTTTTGAGTGTAAATATTGACTGTACAATTGCTTTACACATTTTCGGTTCTACTTTATATTAGGTGTCTTTAACTATTATGTTCTTATATAAAAAAGGTACAATGTATTTATGGTCTTTTATTGTAAAACACTTATCCTGCTATTGGGGTGTGATACGGGTAAGGTTTGGTGGGATGGGTTTGGTTTAAGGGTCAACAGTGTCATTATAGATGCAATTGCATGCAGGTAATTCTAAATGAAAGTAAATGTAAGTGCATTATATCAAATGGTTGATTTAAATGCTAGTGCATAGATACATATATTTAATATAAAGTGGGACCCAAATTTACTTGTACTTTTAAAGAAGAATGCCAATGAAGTCCAGCAGAAAATACTAATTTTGCTACGTATGCTGTTTTGTGTCATTCATTTGGCACTCTTGCCGTTATCCATCTACATGCACAGATACTCATTGTTTCTGTAGAGCTCTACATATGCAGATGTGGTTTCTTGTTACCTAAAGTCAAGACATCTTGAAATCTCTCATTAAAGTTAACTGTGTGCAAAGCTCAGCATATGGAAATAAGAGGTTTGGAAACTGTTCCAAAAGCATGCATGTTTATAGTTTCTATATTTTCTTTTGTGTTATTTCCGAAGCCCGTTCCTTCCTGTGTGAGTTAATGTGTCCAGAGAGAATACTGATCCTAAAGCTGATGTGACAGACTCTCAGCAGAGGAAGTTGTAGAAATGTTTCAAACACCGCTCAGTCCAACCCATAGGAAAGACTCAAGTTTATAGGAATGTTTGTGTTGGCCAGACGGCAGTATGATGAAAAAACATACACATGTCTACATTCAGAAACCTGTAGGCTTAGATATAATAGACACCACCTGCCACCATTATGTTATAGATGTCTGATTTTTGCGAGAGTGATGATGACCTGAGAGATCTATCACATGGACTTCATGGCTTAGCTGATCTATAATATATATATATATATATATATATATATATATATATATATATATATATATATATATATCAAGAGCGCCCATGAGAGGAGAGGGCAGCATGCAGATTGTGCTAGCTGAGCAACTGTTGTTGAGAATGGAAATGCGAAAGGATTGCTCTCTCACAGTATATATTAGACCCGTTAATAACGCAGGAGAGAAAATTACATTTTATACAGTCTTGTTTGTTCTCTTCTTGGAATAATTACTGAAATGTCTTTAGCATTTGCCCTTTAGGAAAGCACTGAAACCCAAGAGGACAGTCACAGCGTTTAGAGTAACACAGTTTGCTGCTGAGTAAATGTGCCTTTTTTACAGCAGCTGGTTGTCATCACTACAGTTTAAAGAAATTACACAATAACTACAGTATATACTATAATATACTATAGAAATTTAAACTTGTATCTGTTTGACTTACAGCATTAATGCTGTGTTTCCATCCAAAGTTGCGAATTTGGAGCAAAATTGGAATATCACATATTACGCATTGCGAATGAAGCAGCATTTTCATCCCATGTGTCTAAGGGTAAAAAAATCATCACTTCCTAAGAAATGTATGCAAAATATCTGTAATATAAAGTTGCTGCAAACGGGGAAGAAACTTTGGCTCTTTTACCTTGTGTTGCCTGGTGTTTAAGAACGCAATCGTGTGAGGCGCTTCTGGTGTCAGGATTATGTCGGAGTCTGTTTAGTTTCATTGTGTTTTGGCTTAGTTTCCCCAGTTCCTGTTTTGCCTGTGTTCTCTTGGTTATTATTAGTTTCCATGGTTTCAAATTTATCACGCACCTTTTTCTGTTCCAGTTGAATAGGTCCTATTATGCCCTTTTACAAAGTCTTGATTTACTAGAATTTGATTTCATGATTTATTGTTTAAAAACACATTATTTTTCACATATTTTACATTATTACAGTTCCTCACAGTTCTACCAGAAAGACTCGGAGAGTAGATATAGTGACAATTATCCATTTATTACAACCCAGCAAGCAATAAAGTTCTTTGGCGTAGGCCCCGTCCGTAGCTCGCAATCTGAGGGTCCGGACTCTGCATATCCTGCCTGAAGATCAAGGCAGGGGCGCAGCCGACCCCCTGTGAGGTATGGAAGGGACCATCCTGGTGGTGGTGGGGAGGATGGAGGGAAGGATTCCACATGGAGGTGGAGGGGAGGATGGTGGTGAATTGGGCGCGTCAGCATCTGCGAACTCAGACAAGAGTAAGTGACCAATCTTTTATACCACAAGTATTGGAATGTGATTGGATAGATAGATAAAGGTAAAGTGACGTAACAATTAAGTCTTCCGGCAGAACTTTATGCTAAGCATCCATTTTTGTTATTCATTCTGATTTGTGCGTGTTCATCTACACGTCACTTCTGGGAGGGAATTAAACCAAATCATTCTGATGACAGACTTTGTCTCGGTGTCTCAGAACGACCAACTTAACATTTGAGATTCTGTGCGATGCGTTTGGTCCACTGGTTAGTCCAGTTATGCAATCACATCCATATTGAGACAAAGCCAAATTATTATTATTATTATTATTCAATTTTTTTGCACATCAGTGGATTTATTCAGTAACTGTTTCCATTGTAGTTTATGCGCATATCTTATCGGATAAAAAAGATTATCCTCCTCAATTAACCGCATTTGTTTTTTTTCACATTGGTGCTCCCACCCAGCATTTTTTAATGCGATATCCCAAAATTCACATAAAAATTTGTGGATGGAAACATAGCTACTGGCAATCTCAGCGCGTCATTTATGGTGGATCTCATAATCAGGTGCTGCTCACAGTCCCTAATGAAAAAGGCTCCGGTTAGTTGCAGTAAATCTCAGCAAGGGTGCTGTTAGCGGCTGTCAACACACTCTTAAACACCATCAAAACACACACACACACACACACACACACACACACACACACACACACACACACACACACACACACTCCTGATTTACAGCAATCCACACCTCTGGAACTGAGGAGCAATTCACTGGGAACTCTACTTGTCACGGTGCAGGCTCATTGATATCAGATTTATTACCCGTACGGTTTCACTGAGCAGTGTGGCGTCAAATCCATTTCCCTGTTCAAACTTAAAATCATACCCCAACATATATGTCATAATGAGAAAATTATACCAACAATATATAATGTCATGACAAAATAAAATTCCCATGTCCTTCACATCCGTGCATTGATGTCAAATGTTTCTCATTAAAAGAAATGGCGTTCTAAATAATGACTTTGGACTCCTTCGGAGTGAGAACGGGATTTATTATGTAAATGCTTGAGCAAAAAGGAAGCTTTTAAACCCTTACCTCCTTCCATTACAACTGCATTACTGTAGACACGTTTTCTCTTCTTTACAAACAATATCGTGACAGATGCTGTCCAAAGATAATAAGTTAAATAATATTGAGTTGTAAGCTAACTCGAAATATTACTTTAAATAGACGTTTGTTATTCATCAACAAAACTCCTTTGATTATGGTATTAAATATTTTAATGTAAGGATGTGCATTTTTCTCCATATGTCAGAGCTGAGCCACAAGTTCTCATTAGAATCTAATCATCTTCTGGTTTGTGGCTATGAGCTGCTGATTCTCTGAGAGACGCTCTCTCTCGGACAGTGAGTGTGTTTCTGACCATAGACAGTATATAAAATGGACACAGCGACCCCATAGGTTTCAACGAGAAAAGTGAAGCCAATTAGAAGCACTCACTCCCTGATGGCTGGGCGAACTGCGCAGGCTCAAACTGAGCTTGACGACGTAGATGTGACGTGAGCAACCTGTCCGACATCTGTAGGTCTTCTAGTAGCTGCCGAGAGAAATCTGAATCATTCCCTTCCGAATCTCGCAGAGATGGAGAGCGTGAGTATTAGCTGTCCATGAGCTAGCAGCAGGAGCAACTTTATCACTCTCTATGGGCTTCTCCCTTGACTTTATCGGACTTTATGCGTCCACATCCCCCCGATTGCTTGCGAGCTTCCCCGCCGGTCTATACGGTAATTTCTCGACTGTGTGACAGAGAGTCGAGTGGTTATGACGCAATCGTTAGCCTATTTTTACTAAATCGGCTTCTACGGGGCCATAACCTAAGATACAAGGTAATGGAGCCTTTTATACATTGTCGTGTTACTTTAGCAAAGAAATAATGGACAAATGGAGTCTTTAAACGCCTCAGATGTAAAGTTATTCGCTGTCAAAGTGACGCCAAAATGGAGGTCAATGGTGACTTCAGTTTCCAACTGATGGATTACCCCCTTGTTTCTGACCCATCACACTGAGATTGACCCCTCTGTAATTTTGATTAGATCCTTGATCAATCTACAAGCTATGAGCAAGCAGAGCGTATTTGTCCGTCACCATCAACTGTGGCTTTCAGAGCCATGTCATGGTGACACATTCAACTCTGTTTCTATTTGTCAAGTGGGGCAAATGCTGTTCTGTTACACCTCCAGCATTTAGGAGGGGTAAATACGGTACAAATATGCCCCTTTGTTTGGGGAATACTGCCCCAGAGACAAGCTGCTGTACCCTGTAGGTACAATCGTTTTTATGTTCAAGGGTTGAGAATGGATAAACACCTTGAATATTTAATTTTCACATGTAGGCGGGCATTAAATGCCCTTTCCACTGATTGGTCAACCAAACATCAACATGTCATCAATTCTTCCTCATTTCTGTGCAACATAATAATAGTCATCCTCTGCTAGTTGTGCAGATTTTTAAAGCGTTTATTGCAATTATTTGTGAATTACTTAGCTCTGCTCTGTCCAGTGTGTCGCACACCTTTGCTACTCAGATTTTGAGAGTTGGACAGCTTAATGAAACAGGCGGTGTGCCAAAGACGTAGGCTAGGGGTTAATGTGGTTGCAGATGTGCACATTCATATTTCTGAAATAAACACCTAATATTTCTCTGGCAAGCCATTCATTAGTCCGGTTTGTTTAATGAGAAAGAGATGAAATGCAGTTGCAATAAACGCTCTAAGAATCCGTACAAGTGTAGCAGCTGAAGACTATTATTCTGTTGCGCAGAACTGATGAAAAACTGATGACAGCACGGTCTGATCTTTGGGTGATCAGTGGAAAGCGGCGTTTCATTCCCATCGTATAAATCAAACATACAAGTCGTTTATCCATTTTCTACCCCAAAAACATAAAAACTAAAAATAATGCTGAACTCATGATTTTCCATTTCATTTTCGATTTCTCATTTTTCTCTTTTCAAAATTAAATAAAAAAAAAGTTATTAAGGCAATATACAAAGATCCGGATCCCACACATTTAAATACAATGGCAGTTTGGTAATGAATCTCGTAGCATGAGCATAGAATTTTAAGATGACTTGCATTCTGTTGCCTTCCGTTTTTGCCGATGTGTGTCATTATGTCACTATTATGTCACTAGCTATATGTATATATAGTTATTGGGAATATAATGACCTCTCGCTAAAGTGACTTCATTGTGGACAGTTGCAGTCATGCAGATGTGCAATATTTGAAGATCTAACAGGGTTTAAACAAAGGGGTATTGCTCCACAGCAAAGGCAAATTGCATCTTTTGTCATTATGTTTGACTGTGTGTGTGTGTGTGTGTGTGTGTGTGTGTGTGTGTGTGTGTGTGTGTGTGTGTGTGTGTGTGTGTGTGTGTGCGTGTGTGTGTGTGTGTGTGTGTGTGCCTCCACAGCTGCACGTGTGTTTATATGCATGTATTGCTTCACTTGCAGAAATTCTTGACCTGATTGTCCTGAACCCCAAGTAAAAAAAAAAAAAAACATGTCTAGACAGTTTGTGCCCTTTGTGTGTGTGTTTGCTACCCAGACTGCAACTCTAATCTGCGTGTTTCCTGTTTATGTGAGTGTGGATGGGTGTCAGGAACCCCAGGGGGAGTTGTTAGGTCTGTTTCTACCACAGTCATATCATAAACCCATCAAATTATGGCACAGTAAAAAAACAAAACAAAACAAAAAAACACCCAATTCCTGCTAGATAAAATGCTCAGTGGAGACCTGCGGATGTTTCTTTATCATTTATCATGTATGTTTCATGTTATGACTGTTAGGATGCACTTTCCATGAAAACAGGGTACAAAAGGCTTGAAACTCCTTTTCCTTTCCTTATCAAATAGTCAATGAAAGGGGCTGCTTTATCTTCAGAAACGGTTTATCTTCCACCTCAGGAGGACAAAATAAAAATTATATGATCTGTTATTTTTAATATTTCAGATGTTTTTATATATTTTTTTATTCCTTAGACATGTTTTGTTTCTTCTCTGGACGTGATGATTCTGGGCACACACCCAAATGTCCATTTGGTTCATTTATCCCTGATCAAACCGAAGCAGAAATTTTCATCTACAGATATCACTTTAGACATGCCTTATTCACCGTCAGACGCTTTCATTTATTCCACGAGCAAAATATAGGTAACGTGAGCTGAATTTTTACATTAAGAAAACTATTGTTAGAACAGTCATAACTATGGTACAGGGACAAATAATTAAACTTGAGGAATGCAGTCAAATTTCAGATAAAATTGCAGTCAAAGTGCAACAGTCGGGTTCCAGAAGTAAAAAAGAAAAAGAAAAAAAACTCCATTAATTTTCCACATAGGGAAACTGATTTTTAATGATAACTTATACACCTTTAAAGACGTTAGTCCCCAGGTTGTTAACTGATGGAATATGCTTTTGGTGGAGCCATCCATTCATATTATTTCAATAATATTAAAATGTATTCTAATGTTACCAATATATATATATGGTAACACTTTATTTTGATGGCCCCTTTTGAACATTCTGTTAACTTTGTAACATAAGTAACTTTGCAACTACATGTCAACAAATTAGAGTATTAGTAGACTTTCAGCTTAATATCTGTGAACTATTTTATTGCTGACACTAAACTGACTATAAGTAACTTTGCAACTACATGAACACAAACCCTACCAGTACTGAATACTCTACTAATACCATAATGAGAGTTAGTCGACATGTAGGTGCAACGTCACTTACTGTAAAGTCAACAGAATGTGTTAAAGGGACCATCAAAATGAAGTGAAACCATATTATATTATATAGGCTATATTATTTCATGTTTAAAATAATCAGCTGAATTCATGGTGGAAAATAACATTACCCATGCTGCTGTGCGGAGAATTGCCCACTCGGCCTATCAGCCTATCTGCTCCACCTCGGCCTCTCAGCCTATCAGCTCCACCTCGGCCTCTCAGCCTATCAGCTCCACCTCGGCCTCTCAGCCTATCTGCTCCACCTCGGCCTCTCAGCCTGTCAGCCTATCTGCTCCACCTCGGCCTCTCAGTCTATCTGCTCCACCTCGGCCTGTCAGCCTATCTGCTCCACCTCGGCCTCTCAGTCTATCTGCTCCACCTCGGCCTGTCAGCCTATCTGCTCCACCTCGGCCTGTCAGCCTATCTGCTCCACCTCGGCCTGTCAGCCTATCTGCTCCACCTCGGCCTCTCAGTCTATCTGCTCCACCTCGGCCTGTCAGCCTATCTGCTCCACCTCGGCCTCTCAGCCTATCTGCTCCACCTCGGCCTCTCAGTCTATCTGCTCCACCTCGGCCTCTCAGTCTATCTGCTCCACCTCGGCCTGTCAGCCTATCTGCTCCACCTCGGCCTCTCAGCCTGTCAGCCTATCTGCTCCACCTCGGCCTTTCAGTCTATCTGCTCCACCTCGGCCTCTCAGTCTATCTGCTCCACCTCGGCCTGTCAGCCTATCTGCTCCACCTCGGCCTCTCAGTCTATCTGCTCCACCTCGGCCTGTCAGCCTATCTGCTCCACCTCGGCCTCTCAGTCTATCTGCTCCACCTCGGCCTCTCAGCCTATCAGCTCCACCTCGGCCTGTCAGTCTATCTGCTCCACCTCGGCCTCTCAGTCTATCTGCTCCACCTCGGCCTCTCAGCCTATCAGCTCCACCTCGGCCTGTCAGCCTATCTGCTCCACCTCGGCGTCTCAGTCTATCAGCTCCACCTCGCCTCTCAGTCTATCTGCTCCACCTCGGCCTCTCAGTCTATCTGCTCCACCTCGGCCTCTCAGCCTATCAGCTCCACCTCGGCCTGTCAGTCTATCTGCTCCACCTCGGCCTCTCAGTCTATCTGCTCCACCTCGGCCTCTCAGCCTATCAGCTCCACCTCGGCCTGTCAGCCTATCTGCTCCACCTCGGCGTCTCAGTCTATCAGCTCCACCTCGGCCTGTCAGTCTATCTGCTCCACCTCGGCCTCTCAGCCTATCAGCCTATCTGCTCCACCTCGGCCTGTCAGCCTATCTGCTCCACCTCGGCCTCTCAGCCTACCTGCTCCACCTTGGCCTGTCAGTCTATCTGGTCCACCTTGGCCTGTCAGCCTATCAGCTCCACCTTGGCTCTGCACTCCCTCAGCTCTAGCGCTAAGTGCTTTAAGTGCAGAGAATAGGGCTATATAAATGTAATGAATTCATTAATTAGCTCTACCGTGGTCCAACATTGCTCGGGCTCCACCGGGCTTCCTAGTTCCTCTGGCTCCACCTTGGTCACTGGTCATCCTGGTCCCGCAGTGAAATTCTGGCTACGCCACAGCCCCTTCACCCCTTTGGCTCCACTGACTTCCTCTTTTCCTCTGGCTCTCCTTTCGGTCCTCGGTCCCTCCGTTATTGCCCTGCTCTGCCAGGCAATTTTGCTTTGGGCCATCGTCCCCATGGTTTCTCTGGGATCTCCTCGGTCGCCAGCCTTCGCCTCAGTCAGTCGATCCCAAGGCTCCACCCATGGGACCCATCAAGGCTCCACCGCCCTTCGACTCTGCTGAGGTGTTCCTCTCTGCTGTCTCCTGTCCTCCTCCAAAGCCCCCTCCCTCTCTCCACAACTGGACATTACTGCATGGTGTGAGGACATGGAGAGATATGTCAGGGCTATGTCTAGTTTTGTTGTGTTTTTGTTCATGTGTCTTGGTTTCATGTTTTCCCTTTTAGTTTAGTCTTCATAGTGCCTTTGTTAGTTTCCTTAAATGTTGTTTCTGTTGTTCATTTAGTTCCCATGTGTATTTATACTCCTGTTCATTTCAGTTCCTTGTCAGTTCTCATCTTGGTGTAGTCTCCCCTCGTTTTGAATAAAGTATTCTGTGTTTGTATATTCAGCATCATGCATCTTACTAATAGCATGCTGAATGTGAGAGTATGCTTACATGGAACAAGAATTAAGAAATAGCTCAGGCAGAACACAAGTAGGTTTCCCACATCTAAGCAGACAAATATTTCCCTACTATTCTCTTCCAGTCCTCTTTGAATAAAAAAAAAATGTTTCATGTTTTTTTTCATAGAGACTCATATCATCATTATCTGTGCCTCTCCTGATATGTTTCTCGCATTTTGAAAAATTACTGATCTAGCATATCTATTTCTCAAGAACATAGGATTTTTCCTTTTATTTCTTCAAAAATGTAATAAATATTAATATCAAATACATATATTAAATAAATAAACATGTAATGGAACATCAATTTGTACGCTGTTTGTGGTGGAAAGAGCCAGAAATAAACTTGAGCTGTCAGTGTTTGTTAGAAAAACTAAATCAAATGAACTGCCAAACTGCTTTACCCCTTTAAAGACAGAACTGTGTTGTGTGGAGAGTTTGTGTGTAGTGTGTAGGTTTGTGTGAATCGCTCTGCTCTGCTGTTTTTGGCTGTGATGGAGCTCTTCTCAGTGCTGGCCGCTGGCCGGTTAGATTGATGTCCGTGTGTGGCAGCTCTGTGTGATGACTGATGCGTGTGTTTGCCAGGAGCTGCAACCTTGATTGTGATAAAGCACTGAGCTGCCATCAATATACGCTTACTTCCACTGAATCAAACTTTGATCAAGATGGGTCGAGAGGTGAGGAGCAGAGAGGAAAATACAGCTGAAAATTAAAAAGAGGATCAAATGTTGCCTGTAAAAATCATGGTTGATTATGTGACACTTTATTTCAATAGTCCACTTTAGACATTCTACTAACTATTATAAAGTAAATTTACCAAAACATGTCATCTCTCATTAGTATTAGTATTACACAAATGAGTATCAGTAGACTGTCTGCTTATCATCTGCTAACACTTTATTTTGATGCTCCTCAACAGACATTCTACTGACTATAAGTAACTTTGCAACTACATGTCAACTTATACAAACCTCATCTACCAGTCTACTAATACTCTAATGAGAGTTAGTTGACATGTAGTTGCAAATTGTTTTATTGAAAGTTAATTGACTAATGAAAGTTAATTGACATGTGTCACGGTGAGGCTATAGTAACATTCATGATTAAGGAGATGGATAACAAGAGAGAGATGGAGTGTGTGTGTGTGTGTGTGTGTGTGTGTGTGTGTGTGTGTGTGTGTGTGTGTTTGTGTGTGTGTGTGTGTGTGTGTGTGTGTGTGTGTGTGTGTGTGTGTGTGTGTGTGTGTCCAAGGCCACCAGAACCAGTCCAAGCCTGCTTCGTAATAATAAACAAGCACTGAATAAATGAAGAAAGGAAGTGAAAAGGTAATAAAAGCGCGACCAATTGCAAATGACAAGTGTCATTATCCTCTATTAAGGAAGTCGTTCATCTTTAAGTGCTATTCTGGATTTTGTCACCATGGAAACATTGTGATGTGTTATACAGAATGACAGGAACAAAGATGGAAGTCACTCACACGCGCGCGCGCACACACACACACACGCACGCACGCACGCACGCACACACACACACATTCTGCTCAGAGGCTGTGATTGAAATCAGAAGAAAGTCCGATGGGTTTATGTTGCAGGGTATTACAAGTGTAGCATCGTGTGTGTGTGTGTGTGTGTGTGTGTGTGTGTGTGTGTGTGTGGTGTGTGTGTGTGTGTGTGTGTGTGTGTGTGTGTGTGTGTGTGTGTGTGTGTGTGTGTGTGTGTGTGTAAAAATAATTTTCTTACAGTATACAGAAACATATTTTAGAAGTAAATAAAAATTTCATAAGGTTCCAGAGTAAACATGTACTGCTCAAATGTTGCTCTTTCAAAGCTCAAGCAACTTTAAGGTATAGTTCACCCAAACATTACTCATCCCCAAGCCTTCCTAGGTGTATTTGACTCTCAGACGAACACAATCAGAGTTATATTAAAAATGCTTTATAATGGCAGTGAATGGAGGACGAGATTTTGAAGCCCAAAAAAGTACTTATATCTATTTCTATAACTTGAAAACTAGAATAGCTAGCTTTCGACAGATGGCTGTAAGCATCGATTTACGGTGAAAGAGTGACCCGACGCATGACGTTGACGAGTTTTAAAGTTTTAAATATGGATATTTTTCTTACACGAACGCATTACTTCACTTCAGAAGGCATTTATTAACCCCTGTAGAGCCGTGTGGAGCACTTTAATCATGAATGGATGCACTTTGATGGACTTTCAAAAAAAAAAAAACCCATTGACTCCCATTATAAAGCTTGGAAGAGCCAGGACATTTTTAAATATAACTCTGATTGTTTTTGTCTGAAAGAAGAATGTCATATACACACATAGGATGGCTTCAGGGTGAGTAAATCATGGGCTAATTTTCATTTTTGGTCACTGGTCATCCTGTGGTCAAACTGGTCAAACTATCCCTTTAATGGATTTCTAGTTGTGCTTCAGTTGAGTATCAACTTTTACAGTAAAAAGAGCTAATCTGGCGAGAAGCTCAGATCATCTGATCATTCATAAAGATCAAGTGATCTTTATTCTTAAAACAAGAAAACAAATTATATTTTGCTTTTCAAGTAGGCCCTACATGCATCTTGTTTTAAGGATGTTCCAATATTTTTTACTGGAAAACAAGGCAGAAATACTGATTAAGACAATGATTTCTTGCAGTGTTGAATCTCCAGATTGCATTCGCATATTTTAAAGGCAGGATCTTGTTTGTAGCCTTTCTGTGATTGTCTTGATGCACGGGTCTTTTCACACTGTTTCCCAGCTCTACCAGAGGTGTTGTGTGCATGATTTCCTCCTGCAGGGATTGCTGGTTTTAGCTGAAACATTGTATGTCTGAACCGACAGCTGGGCTCAACCCATCAGAAATGCACAGTGAAGACGAGGAGCGATGGAGAATTCATCTTTTGAAAGGCATGTCTCTCGGCTGTGAGGCCTGCCGACGGCTTACCGCTCCTGACGCCCGCGCGCCATGAAAGAATAATTAGTTTTGTCAAGCTGAATGAAGGATCAGCCGTATCAGGATATGAATGAAGAAGGAATGAGCGCTGATATCGATCTGGTCTGGCTCAGAGAGAAAGAGAGAAAGAAAGAAAGAAAGAGCTGTGATACTGAGCTGTATTCAGCTTCGTCCATAGCCTTAAAAGCATCTGAGCGCTCTCGGAAACATGACAAGTCTTTTAAAATACTTTCATCTGGATTGACAATTATAAACTTTCAGGAGCTCAAGTGTCATGTGAATAGCGCTTCCAGTTTTCCTACATTTTCGCTTTTAAATGCATATGTGTTCAGATCAGCTTTGAGAGTGATAAAGGTCAACACATCTGAGACCATCTGAATGTGTGCCGTGATTGATCGAATCTCATCTTTTTTTTGCTAATGGTAATTAGATAATAGACATCAACAGCTGTCAGCATTGGGCAGAATTCAGAATTCAAGAACCATTTTCCTCGTTTTTAAAATTCTCTCGATTATTGTAAATTTTTCACTGATACTTCCTTTATAAACATATTACATGCATGCTTATGTTAGCTTAGGGTCTTCTGAATCCATAGATACCAAACACATGGTGTTCCATCTCCATTACATATTATAAGCCCAAATGTAAAAATAGAGAAAACGGACCAAAAATGGCTTAGTCCCCAGAGGGTCAATTAATCCTAACCATAACCAGTCTACTGAGAGTCTACTACAGTCTACTAATACTCTAATGAGAGTTAGTTGACATGTAGTTGAAAAGTTACTTACAGTTAGCAGATTGTCTAAAGTGGACTATCGAAATAAAGTGTAACCGAATATTCTATCACAAAGTCAATGGGAGATTTTCAAACGAATAAAAATGTGCTGTAAGTTTAGCACTCAGAGGTTTAGAATAAACCCTGAGCAGAATGTGTGAGGAACATCAGTCCAAACACTAAAATAAATGATGGATTGGTTTGTTAAGCTCCAGTTTCAAAAACATCCAAGCTGGAAGTTGTTAATGCTTCCTGGGAAAATGTCCTTGTTATGCTTTACAAATATGTCCTATATTGAGGATAATATCCATTTGATTGTGGACATTCCAGAGGCAGCTGCTAAGCTCTGATGTGTTGGATGAAGTGCGGTGTGAAAAGACTTTATCCCAGCAGAACTAGCACCCGCATCCAGAGAATTTACTATAAAGAGCACGGGGAGAGTTTAAGTGATTGGGACAGAGAGGAGAACCTTGCTTTTGTCCAGCTCGCATGTCTCGGAGAAATCGTATGGAACATCTGTCGCAGCAGCTGAGACTGATTTCATGAGATCAAATGCTCTTTGATTCACACCGACTATACACACTCTCTGCTTTTTTGGTGCATGAGTACACTACACACAACAGAAAACCCAGTTTAATATTGCTGATATCAAGATTTTAAACCATGCACTCCATTCATGTCTTGGTCTCCAATCCTGATCCTTAGATTGCAGGGTGCATACTGCACAGTTTATACTAAATATTGTCTACTTTTCTTTAAATTGTATGTAAATTCGGAATAGCATACTAGGCTTCACTATTATGGCAAAAATATATATAATTGTCAATTATTTCCCTTGATATCGTAACTGCTATGATTAATGCTGATTAATAAAAACGACATGTTGAAAAGCAGTAATATCTTCAAAAGCGACTTGTATGTATATATATTTACATTTATGCATTTGGTAGACACTTTTATCCAAAGCAACTTATTTTATATATATATATATATATATATATATATATATATATATATATATATATATATATATATAATGCAATTCAATTTAAGCACGCAAAACATGCGCAAAACGTACACATCTTTATTTGTGCCGAATGTGAGTGTTACGTGAGCCCAAGCTTATTTGCATAGCACATTTCAGACTGTAATGGGTATTCTGGGTTTGTGTTCTGTTTGGGTGGGTTTTGTATTATGTTTCAGTTCTGTCTCAGCTTTCAATCAGTTCTCTGTGTTTTAGTTAGTTTCCTTGGTTACTCATTGTTAGATTATTGTTGCACCTGTTGTTCATTCAGTTGTTTGGTTTGTTCAGTGTATTTAAGCCCTGTTTCCTTCAGTTCTTTGTCAGTTCTCATCACATTTATTTTTGATTCTGTTCTTGTTTGCTAGTGTCCTGAGTTCTATGTTAATGAATCTAAATTGAGAACTATACTAAATCCTATAAATCTAACTGCTTGCGATTTGATCCTGCACTCATCTGGCTATATTTTCAACCAACACGCTGGCAGTTTCAGTTTTTCTATAAAGGGCACCTATTGCCCCTTTTCACAAGATGTAAAATAAGTCTTTGATGTCCCCAGAGTGTGTATGTGAAGTTTTTAGCTCAAAATACCCCGCAGATAATTTTTTACAGCATGTTTAAATTGTCATTTTTGGGGGGCTGAGGAAAAACGCACCGTTTTAGTGTCTCCTTTAAAAGTTAACGAGATGCGATTCCACGCACAGGGGGCGGAGCCTAACCAGCGCCCTCACAGCCAGAAAAAATGATAATATCAAAACAGAAACTCACAGTAACATTGTTTGAGTCGGTCGGACAATAATGCCCACATAGCTAGAGAATATGCTTAATAGAGATAGAACAGGTATGTTTATTTTAATTACGTTTATAACTTATGCCATCTGCTCCAGCTCCACCAAGCCTGCTGTAGTTAGACCCCGTCTGAATGATGACCAAAATATACTGATGAGTTCAATTAAGTTTATTTTACATCACACAAAAGATGAAGCGTTAGTTTTACTGAATATCTGAATCTAGGGAAATCCCAGGAAATGTGGGAAGTGGATACTAAGACAGTATTAATTACAAAAACGAGGACAGGCAAAGCAGCTCTCACACAAAGCAGGACCAGCTTCATAACTGTGGCTGTGTTATTTTGATGAAGGATATTGAAACAGAAGTTGGATTTGAAAACAAGGCGCATTAAATCTGATTTTAATTAGTGCAGCTTTAAAGTCTCACATTCCTGAAATTATCCTTTTGTTTCAAAACATCCACAAGTTTGTTGTACGAGGACTTTCCCATAGTTCATAAATTTCAGCAAAAATGTCTGGCAGTCAGAGACTGAATCGAAGTCATCTAGACTTTAGAAATTACATTGGGGTGAAGGAGAACAACCAATAATTTTCGGCCTAAAGTAAAATTTCAGTTTCGGCTGAAAACAGTTTTGGAGAGTGCTAAAGTCATTGACTTAAACAGTGATGTTTATGCTGTCGTTACATCGGAAATTTACTTCCCTCATATAAACTCGTAATTCTAGTGTAAGAAATTGGCTGTTATAGTTTATTGTATTGTAATAATTCTAGTTTGTGTATTTTTGTATATTTTCTGCAACAGCTCAAGCACACATACAGGCCTATTGAATGGTACATAAAACAAATTCATGAGAAAAAATAATTGTGAATAAATCAGCTCCTTAGCAGATTCCAGTGATCAAGGGCTTGTGCAACGTAAGCAATGGCATACATCCAAGGGACCGAGACAGAGGGAAGTTCGCAAAGGAAGGGCACAAAAAATTGGTCCGTGTCCCAAAATCGTCCCCTATACTGTAAAAATAGGGCACTATTTGAGGGAACAGCCATTTGTAGTGGTACCACGGATGTTATCGAGTGCACTCATTCAATCCACAATGCACCTCAATAACGATTGTACAGCCGATGTACACTCAACGTCTAGAGAATATCTATGTGGCCACAGCGTAATATCATTAAATGAATACATTTATTTTTTTATTTATTATTAAATTGATCGGGGGGGGGGGGGGGGGGGGGGGTTATGGATTATGTCTTATGCTAAGACATAAACAGATGGTCAAAGTTAAGCTCTGGCTATATGGTCCTCTACACTGGTTTTTTATTTTCTGATCTGTGAGTGTTTTTGCTGTTGCGCCGTCTGTAGAAGCGGGTCATCTGTCTTAGGAACAGCTAACAGTGTGTGTGCTGTGTGTACAGGTCTTTTCCCAGCTGTGCTGAACCTGGCCTCCATGGCAGAGATCAAGACCAACGCCACGTGTGGAGAAACAGGACCAGAAATGTACTGCAAACTAGTGGAGCACGTACCTGGACGGCCCGTGAACAACCCTCAGTGTAGGACCTGCAACCTGAAGAGTGATAATGATTACGGTACAGAACAAACACACACACACACACACACACACACACACTGTTCACATGCTGTGCACAATCCATTTGATATGCTCTAATCAAAGGCTGTTTCAGTTCATAAATCACTGCATTCCAAAATCACTGCTCACACGTGATGAGAAAACATTGGCACAGTCGCTCGTCTAACACATGTACACTGTATTCTTCACTTCACAGGCCTCTTTCAAAGAATAGGAAGTGTGTTTTTAATATTCATAGACAAAAAATGTTCTTTGGAGTCGTACTGGAATGAGTCTGAGAAGTTCATTCACAGACCAGACTGAATCGGTGAGGGGGTGCGTTTCTCAAAAGCAACTTCGTCGTTACCAACAGAGTTTAGCGGAACTTGCAACTATAGTTGGCTAACAATGACTTTAGGAAATGCAGCTGACTTAAGACGATCCAAGAACCAATGAGTCAGGATATGATTGATAGGGAGAAAAATACCTTTAATTAAGCCAAAATAGCAGAAATAATATGTACTGGAAATCTTGTGGGCTGATTCTTCAGTTAGCAGAACTTTAATTTTCAGCAGACTCTGATAACACAAGCCCAACATGTTGTTCCTCTCACCAAAGTGAATAAGTGACTCCCGTTTATTGTGCATTTTCAAGAATTGCAAAAGACATTCAAATATAAACCTAATTATATACATAATTGAATACATCTCTCACAATTATTATAATTTGTTAACAATGATTACAAAATATGGAGAATTTAGCAGTGGTGCATGATCACCATCACCATCACTGTCACCATTATTATCATCAGACATAATATCAAGCATCTATTGCACATTATACCAATTTAGTTTAGTATTAGTAAACAGCCACAAGATGTTTGATTAATAGAGGATGTAAATGCCACAGATCGACCGCATGGCTCAATACAAAGAACACAAACTTCAAAGCTGCATGGTTTGCTGGGAAGTAGAGCAGATGGTGTGCTTTAATATTTTACATTTCTTATTATTTGTAATGTTACTAAGCCCTGCCTAGAGCATGACATCACATCCCATTGCTAATGTTAGTTGTATGCAGTTTTACATCTCGGTCTTTGGTGTTTGAGGAGCCCTCCACATTTGAGTGTTGATAAGAATTGAACCTAATTCAAGTTATTTTCTTTGTATTTTAAAGCAATATTCATGCATTGGAGAAAAATGATTTTATGAGTATCTGCTGTAATTACAATCTAAATGAAGGTGTTCTCATTCTTTCTCAAGTTCATTCTGTGTGAATCTCATCAATGTGACACCCCAAAATTAAAAGAAAGAAATATCAAATGTGCATTATTATGTTCTGAAGAAGAAAAAAAACGAGTTAATTATTATTATTTTTACTTTTATTTATATACATCATGTTTTTTTGTTTTTTTTTCTGAATATAATTAATGTAAATTAAAATAATAAATTGATTCATGACTGTATTCTAATGAAATCTACTGAAAATCATCATTGAGATGAGTGAGAATTACAAACAAACTCAAAAGAAATGTGAGTAAATGACTGAATTTTCACTTTTGGATAATTTATTTTTTTATTGGTCCATATGTAAAAATGCACTTTGATTTTGTGGTGTAATATGAGCCAGACATGTTCTTTGTGAGATTCACCCTTCTGTCTTCCAGTCACCTTCATGAAAGCAGTTCTCTTAGGTGTCGTTGTCGTGGTTTCTGATGTGTACATGCAGTTGGAAAGGTCTTAATAAAGTGTGTGTTGAGTTTGAGCCGTCACTGGAGGAACGGCTCCAGCGCTGTCATCCACGGCTCACCTCAGCCAGTAATGAGTCAGACGCTCTAATCTCAGCTCTCTTCAAACACACAAGAGTCACCCACACACTCCCAGCCAGAGAGTGATTAATATAACATGTAATTAGAGAAAATTAGAGGAAGAGAGGAGAGATGTGACTTAACCAGCGGGGGAGTTCTTTTAAATGAAACCTAGATCTCGCTCATAAATTAGAAAAGAATATATGCAGTCAAAT
>JARPMJ010007596.1:0-41661 GCA_033366665.1 Phoxinus dragarum | reverse complement strand
AAATAATCTGTGACAAGCTGTCTGTCAAATTGGCAACAGTTCTCAAAAACAAGCTTATGATTCAATTACATATACGTCAAATGTATATATAAACCTGTTCTTTATATGTTGGTCCAGCTAAACGGATGTCATGTGCTTTTTGACATACTTTACTTTAAAGTCAGTACCGGTACTTCATTTCCTTCCTATACATATATGTCAGTTAAGAGTTGCAGTTTATCCATTCATTGTTCTACAAGTTGTCTATTTCCTCTTCTCATGCACTACACACACACAACTGAGAAAAAAAAGAAAAAAAACCTTACTCTTCAACCGCATGACAGCACAGATAACTATAGACAAAGACAATTGCCAGGTACCGCACTGGAGATGAACAAAGTGCTATGTGTGTGTGAAGCTGAGCTGTGACCTATATTCAGGCAGCATTCTGTAAAGAGGCCCACTCTCACAGTACCGCCCAGCAGAGAGTGTTACCTCAGACAACAACACACAGACAGACAGACGGGGTGCTATAAGAGTCAGCGGGGTATTTTTATAGGGCTAGAGAGGCAGACGGAGTCACCTTACATCGACTATGGCTAAGAACTCAGCCTCACGTACACCAGGAGCTGAGGGCCTGGGAACAAGCCCTCTCACAAAACAGACACTCTCACCGATACCCACCCACCCACAGTTATAGTTCTCCCTTTCTTTTACCACCAGTCCTCACGCAAACACAAGAACCACACAAGTTCATATTTGAACGAGCTGCCCCCCTTTCTACATTAGCAAGCTACCTTCTAGTGCAGCATGCAAACCAAAATGAAACCTCACGAGTGGCTGAATTTAAACACTCCTCATAGGCAGCAACTGAGAATCAACTGCGAAATTAAGTTTTTTTTTGTTTTTTGTTTTTGGTGTGGTTCACACGAAGAGTGCTTTTCACATGGTCTATCTTAATGCAGTCAGATGCTAGCATGTTGCTAAGCTAACTTGATACTCTAATAAACACAACAAATGCATAGCATGCACGAATGCTGTGTGAAATTGCGTTTTTTAAATGAGATGGAACAATTTTCTATTGACATGTTTTAGTACAGAGTAAATGTCTTTGCAGATAATTGTACAAAAACACAAAAGACAAAAAAGCATGCATACACTGCTGGGACTAATTTGTGCCAGAATGAGATATCGCTAAGCATCATAGTTTTGCTTCAATTCGGGAACACGCCTACAATATATTGCCTAGGCAGACAGCTCACTAAAGTTTGTAAAAGATCTACAGTGTTTTGTAGCTGTAATTCTGTCTGAGAAACAAAACAGATGCTCATACTGGTAGCTTAGCAAGTCAAAAAAGAATACATAGCTCTGAAATACAGCTTAGATCTGTGATGCAGAGCACAGCACAGAGACACATCCATCACACACTGTAGAGCCAACATCGGCAGCATTAAAACCCAAAACACATCACATATTAAGCCTTCCTCCTTTATTCCCCAGCGGTGTGGCACTGTATTCAGTGTACAGACAAACATACTCATCCGGCTTGATATTCTGGCACGTTCTCTGGCAGCTCAGTGGCGAGCCCTCTCTGCTCTCTCTAAACACTTCATTACCTGAGGAAATGGCACATCTGCTAGTCTGACTGACTGAATAAAGTGAATAAAACAAGTTTGACATAATACTGCCATTTCAGAAAGGAAACAATAATGTTAGCTTGCAGATGAGCTATTATCAGTATGTGCTTCTATTACCTTGTATATACATTTGTGCTGGTCACTGAGAACACCTTCCTCTTCTGCCTCCTCTTTTGCCTCATCACTGTCCACTTTTCCCCCTTTCTTTTCCTGAGCAAACAGTCTGCGGCGGCCGGCGTGCCGCTGGGTGTCTGGCTCTTTGTTGTGATTGTGGAAGCCGTTGCGGTGGTTAAGGCCGGTGAGTCCATTCTTGGGTTCGAAACGGGGAAGAACCAGAGACCGCTGGCCGCTATCCGAGTGGCCCTCCAGGGGTCCCCGCTTGCGTTCCAGAACCTCCTTCTCTCCCAGCACCTCCTGCTCCAGTTGACAGTGCTCATCGGGAGAGAGCAGGTCATAAGAGAGCAGGTACTGGAGGTAGGCCTCCTGGAGCTTGGCCAGACGATCCTGTGCTGATTTGGGAATGCGAAGCAGGTCGGCCAGCCGGCTCCATTTTTTCAGGTCCATCACCTGCTGCATTCCACCCATGTCGCAGACAAGCTCAGAAAAACGAGCCAGGTCTACTTCACAGCCACCTGAAGGGGCGAGAGAGAGCGGGAATAAATTATTGTTAATGTTGAATGCAAAAACTGTAATGTATATTAACAGGTAATGTATCGTTTCTAAACATAACTCAACTAAATCACTGCAACTGACACACTGAACCATTTGCCGCCGAATGAGTATTGACAGCTCCAGAATTAAAATTCATTTAATTTCACAGCTCATTAATTCTCTAAATATGTTGAAGGGAAAATGGTGTGATATATTTATGTCTTTTGAAACATAATGACTGGAGAAAGTGAGCTAAGAAACCGACAGAGAGTGAGCACCAAAAAAGGCCAATGACCACTCTCATAGGAATTATTGCATCATACCGGCGGCATTCTAGCAAGCTCACTAAACATTTATTTCATCCGTATATTCTGACTGGATCCTGAAACAGAATTCTGATGCAAAGCAATGGCTCAAAGCGGCTTTAAGACCTTGTCATGGTGCTGGTGAAGTTCTGGAGAAATTGACAATTTTCAAGTTACCCTGATTAAATTGTTCAGGTATGTTTGATTAGGGATGGAACTAAAATCTGCGGCCATCCAGGGCCGGATTTCTTTAATTCTGGCTTATACCAACAAAGTAGCTGTATTCAAAAGGTTTTAAAGGGACTCACCTATAAGAGGCGGCTCGACCATTGAGATGCCCCTGAGATTTGAGGTGCTTCTTAATGCAGGCCAGTTTCTGAACGTTGGGGGCCCCAGCGCCGACCCAGCTTGTGGATGCGCTGAACCTGTGTCACAAAACGCATCTCGTCGTTGAGTTTGCACTCTGGCCTCCAGTCAGGAGGTGGCAGCACTCTGCACAGTCCACATGACTCGGCCCTTTCCCGTACCGAGTCTAGATAAACCCAAAGGGTCCTGGAACTCCCTGGAGCTGGGCTTGAAAATGGGCACCTCCTCCCCCAGGGTCGCCCACCCTGCCTTGCCCCTTTCACGCTCCCTGTCCGGACGTGATGGAGGTGTGTGTGTGGGCTCTGCTGGTTTGAAGGACTTGCTGGCTGAGGTAGTGGATGTGGTCCGATTGAGGGCGGGGTTAGTTTGGGCCCTCTGCTGTGCTTGTCTGATGAACATCAGTTTGCCAGCAGAGGCACGCTTGGGCCGCTGACGTGCTGGCTCAGGGGTTGCGGGGTTCTGGGGCATGCCTGGGGAGGCAGGAGCAGCAGGGGGAGATTGAGGAGGGGCAGGACCCGGTTTCTGAGTAGGGGAGGCAGCCATTTCAGTGATACTATGTGCAATAGTGACAGTGTTGGGGAGCTTGAACTGATTCAGGGCCTTCTTGCTGCGAGTTTCCAGTGGGCTAGTCTGCAGTTTAGCTTTCTTAACCTCATTAACAGGCAGCTTAGTTTTAGCCTCATCACTCTCAGATCCAGCTCCAAGGATCGTAATGGCATCACTTCTGCGTTTAGAGTTCCGCAGTCCCTGCCGCAGTTGTCGGCCATCTTGCTCCTCTTCCCTGGCACTGTGGCGTCCATTAAGCCTGCCATTAAGCCGGCCACCGTTAGTCATCTTATGCACCCCATTCGATAATAGCACCTGTTTGCGGGTTTTTGCATTGATACTTTTGGCTTTTCCTGAGTGAGAGAGCTGAGGCCGGCCATGGCCGTTGCTGGTTGGATGATGAGAATGATGTTGGTGGTTGTTGCTGTAAGCACGGAGGCCAGCAGAAACGGCGTGCTTGCTGTGGTTGAGTTTGGCTTTCTTTACCAGTTCTCGCTTTGCTTTGGTGTAGGTGACGTGGCCCTTGGTCACGGTGGCTGTGTACTTCACAGTTTTGGACGGCAGACGGAAGTCTTTCTGCTTTTTGGCACCGGCTGTGTGCGTGCCGGCTGATGATGCCCTTGTGACTCCATTTACTTTTGAGACCTTAAGTGAACAGAAGAAGAAAATTGTTATCATCATGTTATATAAAGTGGATCAAAGTAACTTTAAGGAACTGAGATTCTCAAACCCGACTGCAAAGAATAAGCTCCCAACGTCTATTTGCATACTAAGACAGTCACAGTGCATGTCTCTCCATACACAATAATACAGACCACAACAGAGCTCCAAAAACCCCAAAACAGAGAAAACAGCAGGGGGGGGGGGGGGGGGGAAGAGGGAGGGGGAATGTACTAGATGGAGGGAGAAAAAAAAAGAAAGGAATGTTTTTATTCAGTGCCAACAGCTGCAAAAAAAATCCTTAGAAGTAAAGTTTAATCATAAAATCTCATTCAAACACCAATTCAGTTGGCTTTTTACAGCACAGTACACTAAAGTTCTTCAAATTTGGCTTTAATGCCCAAATAAAAGGATATGTGCTTTCAGCTGATCTGAGGCCCCCAATAAACTTCACAGCAGAGCAGATGCAGCTTGGGTTACGCCCGGCCTCTCATTGTTTAACAGCCACCATGGGAATTAGACTATGCCAGGCTACAAACATAGTCAGCCTCGACTTCTCTCTTCGCATTGTTTTCTTTGGCTCTATTTTTCTGGCAAGGCAGAAAGGGTTTGATTTCCTATGTGTGTGTTTTCACAGAAGCAAGAAAAGAAGACGCAGCCGGAGGGTTTTAGTAGGCTAAAAACTCCAGGTGAAATAAACACGACGTGCTTCCTGACATTAGAGGAATCTCATTGGACAAGAAGGATGAGTCCTGACATTTGGCTCCTTCAATCAAAACAATGCAATAGCATAGCACATGAATGTTGCAGTCAGGTATCCAAAGTTTTCTTTGCACAATGTTTGTGATGCATAGTTTATACATGGCAAACAATGTCAATAGCCCCATGCAGGGCTCAAAGCTGACTTTATTTCTCAGAGTTGCGTGATATAAAGTAGCAATTGCGTGTTATAGAAGATAAACATGCAATTTTGAGAAAAAAAAGGGTCAGAATTGCGAGTTTATTTCTCGCAATTGTAAGTTTATACCTCACAATTGTGACTTTATATCACGCAATTCTAAGATAGAAAGTCATTTTTTAATTATTTAAAATTCTGTGGTGGAAACAAGCTTCCATACAAATCCAGCTTATCAACTGAAGAAAGAGTTAGAAGTAAAGAAAATGTGATGACAGAATTTATCTTTGTTAGATGGCTTGTTATACATTTTGTTATCTCTTCTTTCAATTAAATTCACAGAATGTACTGTAGATGTTTCACTTTCTAATAAAGTTACTGACATTTAATTACATTTTCATATGCATTTATATGCCATTTGGCGAGGACTCATTTTGTACTTGCGTCTATCTGGAATGCCGGTAATGCCTTACTGGTCAGTTATTTACCAAACAAAAGAAAACAAAGACCTACACATAGAAAAAATTGTGGCTTTTGTCACAATATGAATTTTCACACCTGGTCTGAAGGGGTGATCTCCTGGTCAAAGATTTTAGTTTGCGGCCTGTTGTGATAAATTCATGCTCTGTGAAAAGGTCTCTAGATGTAGTGCCACACCCTCTTACAACCCTCCCCATCCCTCTCACTTTATTTCTCTCTTTAAAATCTCTGAACGCTCTTAATGAGAGGCAGTGTTGTGGGAACAGTGTCCAGACTGCGGTGATCTCTGGGCCAGAGGTTCCCTGTCGGACAGATGAGGAGATTGCCGAGTGTCTTTGAAATAAGACATCGGCTGTATTGTATTCCTATCAGGTGCAGCCGAACAACAAAGAGAGGCTATTAAAAGATAAGGGGGACTGAAATGTGACCTCCTTCATCAATCGCTTCCCCTTGTCGACGGTGGAAAAGAAAAAGCAGCAGGAGGGAGAGGGGGGAGAATATAAAAGAAAGCGACAGACTCCAGCCCCAGAGGCAGGCATGATGGATGCTCTCTGCAGGTAGAGTAAGCAAATGTAGCATGATGTCAGCTGCGGCCATGTCTATGTAGCCCCCGTCATCACACCCGTGACCGCCCCCTTTCCAAATAACACGTCAGCGGTCTCCGGCACGCCCCATCCCGTCTGCAGGGCTCTGAGAGTGCAGAATGTGATTGTAATAATAATCCCACTCAGCATAATGTCCGAGTGTGCTGGATGCTGAGTAGAGCTTGTGCGCAGCAGAAATTCCACGCCTGGCTCGGTGTAATGAGCGCCATGACCACTAGAGAGCTCACTGATCCCAGAACACAGCCGGAGAGTGCACACGAGCCCCTGCCAGCTATTATTTAGACTGCCTGAAAAGGTGGAAGAGAGAGAATGAGAGAGAAACCGCGTAGGCGAGAGAACACCGGTCACTGGACCGTCCCCAGTGGGCAACCCCTTGAAACCAGGGGAAACGGAGAGCGGGCTGGAGGAAACAGGGAAGAAAGCAAGGAAAGAGAATGGAAGGAAGGATGGAATAGTTAAAGGCCGGCTGGCCAGAGACGTGCGATTAAACCGTCTTAACATCCAGAAACGAAAACGATAGAACACACACACACACAGACAGAGGCCAGGCCAGCTCTCTGAAGTGGATCTCGTTTGCATGTGAGCGTGAGGGAGGACAGATGACATCATGTGTTGCTATAGGCCAGCTGCAGCAAAGCAAAATAATTAACTGAGAACATCTGCAGCCCGCAACACCCCTCCACACACACACACACACACACACAGAGAACATGTCTATCTTTCTGTTAAGATAAGGAAGGCTCTCTCTCTCAATTCCATTTTCAATTTAGTGCAAATTAGCAGTGCAAATTAGTTCAAATAAATTAAAATAACACATATGGAGGAAACGCATAATAAAATGGAATTATCAGTTATTTGCATGCAGAAAAATTTAGACAACTTTTAGTAATGATTAATGTCTATAATATAAATTTGGCAAATTGGCACATAGACATCAAACAAAAATATAGGCCTAAATAAATCAGTCATTTTTGTTTTATCAATTTATTAATTTTGTTTTATTTGGTCTATAGGTTTATTTACATCATATGTTTTTAGTTTTGTTTTTTATTGTAAATGTATATTTATATGCCTTCGAAAAAATTTAATTTCAACACACTTTCTCTTTGGAGACAAAGTACCTACAGCCAAGTACCACAAAGTACAAGAACACTTCAAAGACAAAATATCAAAAAGACTCATTAATAGCTGCCATGGACACAATGAAACAAATGAATATAACCGTAACTCTGGGATAACAATTAACACACATACAAAGGCAAATCAGTTCAATAATAATGCTGCCGAACCTGATCCTGATCCTGCACCTGCTGTGCACAGCATGAGAACTCTTATTCCCTGATCAAGCAAGTCTGTGCAATGGTACACACTCATGATAAATAAAAAAACATGAATAAAAATGTTTTATATTTTCCACTACTTATTTTACTACTAAAGTAAATACTTACTTTAAAATAGTGTATCATGTGAGACTGTCTTTTAGCAAACACAAAAAAGTGTTTGCTAATTGCTAAAATGGACAGTAGCTCAGCACAAACATAGAAACCAGTATGATAAACACTGAGCTCATGTGCAAAGGGTCATGCACAGGCTATAGCTCTTCAACACCTGAACACCCTTCAGAAAATGCCCTTTTAAAAGGGAGACAGAGGTCAACAGCTGTCTAATAGATTCTCAAAGGATTGCGGACTATGCCACATCTATCAGTGTTGTTTATCGTTTCAAGTACAGCAGATGAGTGGTAGTGTGTTTATGTTCATGCCACTATAATAACAGGATTTATCTGACTAAAGGGTTTACCATTGGGTCAGTCATTGCGGTTAAACTGTTAAACCGCCACGTACAGGTGCCACTGCTAAATGCTGATTCATAACAATGATTTAGGCCACATCCACACGAAGCCAAAGCTTTCCCTATCCAATCTATTTCCCCCCCAAAACATTACGTAAACACGGCGTCATCTCAAGAAATATCTGCGTACGCGCGAAACCATTGAAACCGACTCAAAACGATGTAGTCTATATGCCAGACCAGTATGTGACGCAGTAATTCTGCCACAGAGATGCACTAAAAATGGAGAAGAAGACTTGGAGCATGCGCATAAACCTGGTTCGCTGTATAATTTTTTTTTTTTTACCAAGAACATTATTGAACAATATAAACGACCATAAATGGCCTGGTACAAAATATGAAATGTCTTAATCAGACCACAGACAGGCATCATAGCATAAGAAATAAAATATATAAAATAAGTAAAATAAAGAAATAAAATACAAATAAATATTTTCGACACGTGGGGTGATGACATCATCGTTTCCCAAAATATACGGATTGGCTGTACACACGAAAACACAAGGGTGTTATTTTCAGATTTATCCTCTCTGGGAACCGGTAAAAAAAAAGAAAAAAAAGCGGTTTCAGGATCCCATTTTGCCGGATCCGTCAGGACGAAATGCCGATACGATACAAGATTTTAAGGTATATAGTTAAACACGTCTCCGTGTGGAAAAGGCCTAAAACAGTTCCAAAGCTAGCCCTACACTTCTCAGTTAGTATAAGTCATTTTGCCAAAAAGAAAGAAACTGAGAGGCTGATGAGGTGATCTGTCTTTCCCTGCTCTCTGCATGGTTCACTCATCCAGTTTTGTGGCCCTCAAACCCGACAGGCTTGTTAATGCCGGAGATGGTGGTGGTCTGATTGTCTGAGGGCCACATCAGGATCGATGTTTCCAACTAACTAGCAGATTGTCAGCGTGCAAAGCCACTTACATGGCCAATCATTGTACAATCCCTTGCTCTTACTGACACTGGGATGGACAGAAGTGTGGTACCTGCTTGCGGAGCTCCTCTGAGGTTCTTCTGTAGTTGTGGCCGTTGGTGTTGTGGCTCTTGGCGGTGGCCGCCGTGTGCTTGTGTGAGATGTCACCAGACGCATCACACCTCTCGCTGCAATCTCTTGCCACAGCCAACTCTCTGCTTCTTGTTCTGGGAGTGAGCTCTTTGTCCTTGTGTACCTTATGGCCATTTAGCACTAGGGAACAGAAATAACAGGGTTATTAAAATACACACAAATATTCTGTAACATTATTTTACAGTGTCCTTGTTATATATATGTTGCATGTAGTTACTATAGCAATAACTATAAATTATGCAGAATTACATGCAACTAACACTAAACCCGAATCCTAACCCTAATAGTACATACATGTTGTTATTAATTAACATTACTCCGTACTTAAGTGTATATAAAAATAAAGTGTAACCAACTATTCTTTATTAATTGCAAAGATAATACATTCAAATATTGTATTTCATTGCCTTCTAAGTCACATTTTACATTCAGCATGCAGTGAATGTTTCAAATCCCACAATACAAATATTATGTATACTATTTGCAGTGTATTTTTTTTAGTGTGGAAGCAGTGTGTTTTAGTATAATCATGTGCACAACTCATAAAAAAAAGAATTTTTTATTCTCACAACTCAATTTTATCGAATGCAGTGTCCGAACTATTTTGAAAACTGAAGTTTTGCCATACTTCATGCTTATTTGTGTACTGCATGTACTTTGGATTTTCATATGTGTGTGAACTAGCATAGCCTTTAGGTAAACATGAATGAGATATATTATAAGTTCTTGTTCATTTGGTAAAACTCAAACAAAATAACAGATGAAATGCACTCAACCTGACCTACACCTGGCCAAAACAACCATTTGGTACTTCGATAAGGTCATAAATAAAGTCGCGGGAAACATTTATCATGGGTGGAATAATTCCCTATTAAAAAAGTAATATATAGTATACACTATACACAAGTATTCTATTCTGAACATAGCTACTTTACAAAACACCAAAAGATGCACAGGCAGTCTATAGCTGTGACAGACACAAAACCATTACAGAGAAAGAGCCCTTACAGGCATGTGAGTGACAAAGTGTCAAAAGTAAAAACTATCAGGAGAAATACATTCCACCACAAGAAAAACAAAACAAAAAAAACATGCACAGGTGAAAAACAACTGTCAGCACTTTTGTACATAAACATCTATAGTAAAAAAAGTTAAAAAGGTAAAACCAACAACAAAGCAAAACAAAAGTAAAGCAAACCCAAATAAAACAAAAACAAAACCTCCCTCCTATAGATATGGCTGTGAATAACTATTTTGGCCATTTTTGGACAGGGTAGTCTGTCTGTTATCAGGCCCTCTGGACTGCTCTAATTAACACACATTCAAACTGCTCTCTGTATTTATGACTGCTCACTTTAATTTTACAGTGTTTAAATATCAACAGGCAGCAGAGCGTGTCAGCGAAGGGGAAACGGACGGGCTTTCGCGCTGTAAGGCTTGCACTTGGAACTGCTACCGACAGCTGAACTCAATAAAAGGTGTTTAATTTAGAAATGTAAACACGCCTCTGGGTTACTGAGGTTCAGCGAATGAAAGCCGAGCACTGTGGTTTCTCTCGCTCTGAGAGACACACACACAGAGAGTGAGAGAGAGACTGGAGCTCGGCCTGTGCTCCAGAGAGAGAGAGAGAGAGAGAGAGAGAGAGAGAGAGAGAGAATTCCTTAACATGGGACAGTGTGTATTTCACGCATCCAACCACCTCTGGCGGTCAGAGTGCTCAGCATGCACAAAACTTTAGGACTGTGAAGACGCAAATTCCTGAATCTGGGCCAATATGGAGCAATCAAGATCAATTTGAGAGGAATAAAACTGAGCTAAATTATGCATGAACACGGACAAACACAATAGCTTGCACACTGTCACTGAATCGGTACAGTATGTAAATCAGTGACATATACTGTACATTTTAAATGTTTCAAATTATTATTTAATGTTTTTACAATTTAGCAATTATATATTTGTCTATTCTTCTAAAATTGCAATACATAATAGTATTATCATCAGTAATAACATTCCCTCAAAATATTAAAAGTGCATGTCCAGTAAAATAATGCATTAAATTCTAATTGTGAAATCAAGCATTATAAAATAAGAATGTACTTTATGTGGTAGTTTAACAGCATATAATATAAACGTCTTAAGATCGCTGACAAAAGCCTGGTCTTTCTCGTTTCGGATGCGAAAAGGTTGAATAGACGAGTGAAGGTTGTGAATGAATGATTTGTAAATATCACTTGGATCACGCTCAAATTGGCCTTGTGTCAGAACATTTATTTCCTTTTAAAACGCTTACATAGTGTCCCAGTGCTCCATATGGTCCATCCCAGTTCACTTTACAATGGAATTCACCGTTGAACACATATTGATTTATTTGTTTGGACTCTGAATCAGGGTTTTCATGAGCTAATATTGTTTTTTCCCCTCTCAGGAGAACATTGTTTTGGACAAATTGTGGAAATAAGACAAAAATGAAAACTGCTGCAAATAACACAGTTTGCGTGATTTTGCATTAAATTCTGCGATTGTAAAATCCTAGAGGGACTGTTCAGACAATTTATAAAAAATAAATAAAATTGTGTGCTACACTGCTATAGAACTACAATACTTAGAGACAAATGCTTACACAACTAATGTGTGTATTTGTGTTTATGTATAGACGGCAGATTGATCCTCTGATTGCTGTTAAAGACAATTCAACACATGAAATTAAACGAGCCTCTTGGCTTTCAATTATCTACTGACAGACTATTTTTGTTTAACATGATGTTTCATTAACACGCATGCTCCCCCCAATACCTTGCCGCCCTTCTTTAAACTCACACAGCATCTATTGAGTCTCAATAAAGTGCTCAAACTGACTTATAGGACTGTCTTTCCTTCATTTGTTGGGGGTGTGTGTGAGTGTGTGTAGCGTAAAGCGACACGTTGCCCGCCGTTACTCGGCACAGCTGTGGGCTGAATGCATAAACACCTTGTTACCGCCTTTCCTACTAAAGTGATAATTGGAGTGGAAAGATGGAAGCGTCATGTCCCACTCCAATATAAGATCCCCGTCCCCACACACGCAGCAGCAATTCTCTCTCTCTCTCTCTCTCTCTCTCTCTCTCTGTGTTCAAAAATGTGGTGTCAGTATGATAAAAAAAAGAAGCTCAGCAAGGCTACATTTGTTTAATCAAAAATACAGTAATAACAGCAATTTTCTGAAATAGTTATTTATACCTGTAATAAATGTTTTTATATATTTTAAATGTAATTTATTCATGTGTTGGCACAGCTGAATTTTCAGCATCATTACTCCAGTCTTCAGTGTCACATGATCCTTCAGAAATCATTCTCATATGCTGCCTTGCTGCTCATAAAACATTTCTTCTTATTATCAATGTTGTAAACTGCTGCTTACTATTTTTATATTTCAGTATTCTTTGATGAATAAGAACAGCATCAGAGTTCAAAAGAACCATTTATTTAAAGCCTAATTTTTTAACATTATAAATGTGCGTACTATCACGCTTGATTAATGCATCTGCTGAATATAGGTATTTTTTTTCTTTAAAAAGACTAACTTTTGAAAAATCTCCTAAATTGAGATACTATTAATCTGACTACTAAATGCAATTTATGATAATATTGAATACTTTTTTATGCTAATTAATAATGTAACAGCAAACTATAATCATAAAAACAATCACACAGTAAGCTACAGACAAACTCTCTCTATTGTTTTTCATCCTCTGTTCTTACCGAATCCGTTGATCTTGCCAGGAGGTTTGCCCTTCTTAGGTGTAGACTGGCATGACGTGGATGCCACACTGGGTGCTTTCTCTTCCTCAATTTCATCTTCATCATCCAGTTCCTCCTCATCCTGAGAGCTGCCGAAGTAGGCCACGTTACTGGGTAATGCCGGTGAGCCTGAGAGGTGGGAAAGAGACAGAGAGAGAAAGCGTTAAAGGAAGCCACAGGCCCAGCACATTTACTGAGAAGTGGCCGAAGAAAATGGGATAAACCGACACAACTCTGTAATCTCAGTTTCTATTGCAACTGTAATCCTCTGAAAATCAGCTGCTGCTCTGGATGAGATTAGTCGAGACTGTTGCAGCCGTAGGAACGCTCCTCAGAAGCCCGAGTACATTACACTCCTCTGTTTCTGTCTGTGCTGAGAGGAGATTTGCAGCCACAAGTGACTGTGTCTGACTGACGTTTCTCCTTTCAAGAGAAACTACGCTTTAAATAACACCAGCTGATAACCAGCAGCACACTGAAAGAGTGCAGCCCCATGTGAAGAGCCCCATTATACACCACTGCTTCATGGATCAGACAGATAAAAAGTTAGGCACGGTATACAAACTAGTACACACGGTATGCAAAAACCAAGGAATGACATGAAACCTTCGGAGCAAAACAAAAAGGAATGACGTGAAACCTTTGAGAGAAAAAAACAAAAAAACAAAAAACAAACACACAAAGCAAAAAGGCATGACGTGAAACCTTTGAAAAAACCCCAAAACAAAACAAAACACACAAAACAAAAAGGAATGACATGAAACCTCTGGAAAAAAACAAACAAAATGCAATGACATGAAACCTTCATAAGACAGTCATAATTCCAATGCATTTAATTGATTTGATTTATTTTATCAAGTTAAGTTATTATTAACATCTTAACCATTGTAAACTCACTAGAAAGTTGTTGTTGTTTTTTTAACTCAAAAATTGCTTGTGAATTCCACGAATTATTATGGAAGCAGCAAGTAACACTGAACTAAACAAAATTTGAAAATAGAAAGACTGATATAATATTTTTTTGTAAAACATACTGTAATAATCCTTGTTTTATTTACAGCTTCGAAATAGTTTTTTTTTTTTACAGTGTGGACACACACCATATTACACAGAAGTTCCAGCAATAGCCAAACATGCATTGGCAACATCAATATTTCTCGTACAAACAGTGCAAGTGATGCATGTCAAATGCCTGTTGCCCATTAGCTGCCAAATATGCCCTCTCCAGCCCTATCAGCGCACAAACCTGCACTACTGCACGTCTGCGATTCGTCCGCACCACACCGGGCAACAATTATCATTATCTAGTGCTGTTCTCTGCCAGCCTCATGAATGAAACATGAGTGTGTCAGCCACGGCCCTGCAAATGTGCTCTCATTAGCTCTCTATTAACGTGAAGCTGCAGCCGGCGTGGCTGCGGTGATGATGTCACTGCATACATGTAGCATTTGACATGCCACATTAATAGTTATGGTCCGTGTGACAACATTTATAATAGCAATTGAGACGGGTTGACTGTTCGGGGAACAAATAAAATGACTGAATGAAGTAGAAATCTTAACGAGATGCTATTAAATGAACTTCTGTAAAAGGGCAGAGAGACCGACTTCTACTGGCTAGTGTTCACTTCAAAGTGGTAAAACGGTTTCTTGTTATTGTTAAACTAAAAACAAAACTATAAAAAATCATTTCAGAAATCGCAATAAAGCTGAAATAAAATAAAACAAATATTACACAAAAACTTCAACTTAACATTGAAAACAAAATAGAAATTTAGCTTTGGTAACTAATTTAAATAAGTTTTAGCTGAAGTACTAAAATGACTAAACTTAAAATGTAAATTAAAGCTTAACAGAAATATAAAAAAAATATCTAGCAAATAAAATAAGGAAAACTTACACTTAAATGTAAATTAAAGCTTAATAGAAATATATATAAAAAATCTAGCAAGTAAAATAATGAAAACTTACACTTAAATGTAATAAAAGCTAATTCGGAATATTATATAATACTAAATAATACTAAAATACAACATGGTTTCAGACCTTGTGTGTTTTTGGGTTATAAGCATGTTAATGTCAGTGTTAGGACTGGTGGAATATTGATGAATTGATACAAATTTGAGGTAAAATATCACAATATCTATGGGTGTCCCCCACCTGTGGCCCGAGATGGTGGGATAGACTCCAGCATTCCCGTGACCCTACAGAGGATAAATCGGGTTTGGAGAATGGAGGGATATTATAATACTTTGAAATATTGGCTCTAACCACCTCACATACACAAATCACATTCTCCACTTCGAGGATTATCAGTCAAATAATATGCATGATGACCTTCGTGACATGAGTTACAGAAAGAAACTCCTCACAAAGACATGTATAATGTAACTTCTATAATGTACAAAACAGGACTACAGCTTGCTTTGAAACAAAGCACCTATGATGGTTAATCCATATGGAACAAGCCAAATTCCTAAAATCACAAGCAGAGATTGAACAAAGGTGCCAACAAACAAACTGGGCCACTTAATGTCAGCTCAACTAATTAAGAAAATGGCTGCCATTATCATTATCTTGCGCTGCCATGCTGTGGGAGGAAAAGGTCAAAACGCCAATAGCTCACAGACTTGAGGGTCAGCCTGGGTCATGAACGGGGGAGGGAAACCGCTGGCATTGGAAGGCAGCCATTTTTTTCCCTAGTTTTAGATGCTCTGCAAAAATTATGTTATTGTCATGTAATCTGTTTCAGACACCCCCACCCCAGAATGAGTCTCAGGCTCATGAGGTTTAGCGAGTGCCCCAGGGAATGCTGGGTAGGGAGTAGACCAACTATAGCTCCCGGTCACTGGCGTCAGGGGTGCACAAACCAGATTTTTGATCGCAATCATGTGCCGTCTGTCACGGCTTCTCCCCTCAGCTTCTTTCTCTGGAGCCAAATCTAAATCTGTCATCTCCCAGAGAGAAAGAAAATAAAAAACAGACCTTCCCCAATCCCCAATTATATGTGCTCTCATATTCACAGGCTGACACAAATCATAATTAAAGATGAAGGCATCCATTACAATTGTCAGATTTAATTCAAGCACAGGCATAATTACAAGCGAAGTGTTCTACTTCGGATGCTCTGCTTTTGTCCCATTTTATAAAGCAAAAGAGGTTCAAATTGAAGCTCAAGGAGAACCAATCAAATCTGCCTGAGCAGATGTCCCCGCTCTGATTGGATGTTTGGTTGCCGTGCGGACTGTTTCGATCAGAAACATGGTTAGATGGAGTGAGGAAGTATTCCTAAAAGAATAGTTCACCCAAACTGAAAAAACTGTCATCACTTAGTCACCCTCATGTCGTTACAAACCTGTATGACTTCCTTTCTTCCGTGGTGGTACACAAAAGGTTAAAGCTTTGAAGTCCTTTTTGATCTTTTTCTTTCCATACAACTAAAGCACACCCTTGTGAAAATGTGTGTATGTATATATATATATATATATATACATATATATACAAAAAAAACTGTACTTGCAGATAACAATATTAATTAAATTGTTTGGATGTGTTGGCTAACATACTAAAGTAAACATACATGTAAAGTGCTTGATTATAATTTTAACTCTAGTGTGCTTGATATTATTCGATATTACACATAAAGTAGTTAATTTATTTTAAATGTACTGAATTGCAAAAACATCATTACAAACTTACAATTATTTTATTATATGCCATGCAAGTTTCAATAAAAATTACATTAAAATATAGTTTAGTTTACTATAAATGCTTGTCAGTTCATTTGGCAGTATACTTTAACCATATCTCAAAAGACAATAGAAGTAATTTTGTAATTCCATGTAAATATGTACTTAAAGGGATAGTTCACTTAAACATGAAAATCCTATCATTATTTACTCACCCTCAAGTTGTTTCAAACCTGTATGAATTTCTTTCTTCTGCTGAACACAAAGGAAGATATTTTGAAGAATGTCGGTAACCAGACAGTTGATGGACCCCACTGACTTCCTTAGTAAGAAGAAAAATACTATTGAAGTCAATGGGGTCCATCAACTGTCTGGTTACCGACATTCTCACTCAATATCACAAAAAAATTAAGCTAATTGAATTAAATATTAATTTTAACTAATACATTTTCATTTAATTGCAATTAGCGTGTCAAAAAAAAAAATCCATTCAGTTCACATTCAAGTATATATTTTAAAGCATAATATTTCTTTAAAAAGTATTCTTTTTCACAAGGGTATAGTGAACAGGGGCAAAAAGCACCATAAAAAGTATCATAAAATTATGTAAAACAATTTGTGTGCTAATTTTAAGTCAAACTACAGCTTTATGTGTGAATTTAAAGTTGATTTTCACCCATTATGCTTATTAAAATTTGGCATGTGGGGTCACTGACGTCAAACTGACTTTCCGTGAATAACTTTACTCCATGGGGGAAAAAAAGCCAGTTTTGAAACAGCTTGTGGGTGAATAAATGATGAGAGAACAAATTTTTAGGTGATCTATCCTTTTACAGCTTGATTTGTACGGGTCGCCCATCTTAACCCAATGTTGTCAGGGCTCCTGTCAGGTTAACAGGTTTTCAATCAGGTCGAGGTGCATGGCAGTTGAGTGGAGAGATGTTAGACAGTTAGCAGCCCCCCTGCCTGGTACTATATCCCCTCTATGTGACAGCATATGGCACTATGGAGTGCACTAGAGAGCGGTGAGTGAGGGGAATAAGAGGGGACATTAAAAACATTGTCTCTGGGCTATGGCGGCAGCAAGAATGCGAGGGGATTATGGATTATATCTCCACTAATTTACATTCCTGAATGTCTGCAAATCCATTAACCCAGTTTGCCCTATGCTTGAGTCGTCGGCGGGTGAATTTAATCAGCCTGCTGCCCCACCGCCAAGCCGCACACGTCAGCGCACTTAATTGAATTGAAATCAGCGATCTTTGTTCTTTCGTAGCGCAGCGCCAGTGCAACAGCTTCACGCCGACACACGTGGATGTGGCTTGAATGCGGCTGCTGTGGCCTGAGAGACATAAATAAGGACTTTAAGACAGTCAACGATATCCAAGAGGCACTGGAATCGAACTAAATGCTCATGAGGACATTCAAATCCACATCAAAATACAGTTACAACATAACTGTATGTAACACAGGCAATGGAGTACATTATTCATTTACCCATATCTCCTTAGCTTTTTACCTAGTTCATGGCAGAGGCTCTGAACTAAATTTAATATAACTTAAGAATTTTCTTTATTTTTAATCTAAATATTTTTAAGAATTTAGTATATATATATATATATATATATATATATATACATAAATATATATATATATTGCGTAAGCGAATCACTTGAACAGTTCATTGACGTACACTATGAAAAACACTGAGTCTCAAAAATGAATCAAGACTTCCCAGCTCTATATGCATATGAGTATTTAAACAAGAAATGTCTTTCCATCATTTTTCTTTACTATTAAAGATAGTGAAGACTTACAGGCCATAGAGGATCACAGGCATGGATGTCACCTGCACAGATCATCATCTATATTGCTTTAAATCTTAGTGTCTGACAAGTAGATTTCACACACACAGGCAACCGTTTTCTCCATGCAATGAAACACTCATCAGGATTTTAAGTGGCATGTAGTGTGAAAACAGAAACGGCTTACGTCAGAGTATAATTCCTGCATTGTGTTTGCAGCGCAATGAGTGCATTACTTTACATTGCATCAGAACACGTATATAACGAAATACTGATGTTAGAAAAATCTATTTAAAAAAACAAAACTATGCTTATGTTGTTGTCTCAAAAGGACTAACTTTTCTTTTGAGAAGACCGTCAGACACGTCACAACATCACCTTTATCACAGCCTGCACTCTACTCAGCAGTCGCACCCAGCGCTCCGGTTAAATACCTTTTCTATGTCAGATAAGAGCGGCGTTTCACTGGCAGTCAGCCATAACTGAGCTATTGTAGGACTGCCCATTTGACCCTGGCTATATTTACCCAGAATCCATTGATCTGTATTTACCCATCCTCTCTACCTCCACCCCTCTGAAAGATCAACACCGCCTGCTTACGACCGCCTCTCCTGATGCCTGGAACAGACATGCCAAAGTAAAGAGAACTCTGGAAGATATTGAAAGTCAGGGCTTCTTTGAAGGATAAAACGACACATGGCGTTATGACAACTCTTTACTTCTCATAACACCACTGTATTGTAATGCAATTTGGACAACATTACGCTCCACACGCACAAATATACACACTTCAGCAGGGGAGTATTATCTATAAATAATGTCGAGGCTGGTGTACAGTTATTGAGGTGCGGCCCATCATCTAATTGCCACTGTGGAAAAAACTGCTAAGAGTCACTGAGAGTTGAGGCTGATACGCAACACCCTCAGCACGTGGATTTGGCCTCTCCATGACCTCAAACACCAGGCCAAGTCAAGTTACGGCCAAGTCTGAGGAGACCTGAGCTGACCAGACCGCATACACGGGGGGCATAACGGATCTGATACAACTAGCTAACATTTCATACGGTACCAAAAAAACGTGCCAAAGTGATTAAAACACTACTTTTACAGAAGCAGTGAATGTACATAACTATAAATTTTGGCTAATGAATGTCTTTTTTTCGGAAAACATGATACAGGATAGTTCTAGTTCTGGCTGATATTCTGAAATATATTTATGAAGGAAAGTTTATACTGAAATGAGGCAGTCTAAACCATCTCCCGCAAGGTTTAAATTATTATTATGTTGTAAAAACTCCAGCCAGAGAATAAATTCAAAGTCCAGCAAGTATTTGCTCTCAGTGTTTTTTGAGCGGTACAAACGGAACTTTCTGCTTCCACTTTTCCTACATTTTACACATCTCAGGACATGCATGAAACGGGAGAGAAATGTTCTTTTTTGGTCGTTAAGGTCTGATACTAGTAAATGAATTAAAAGTCAAATAAATATTAAGGCAAAATAAAAAGGGCCACACAAAGTCTACAGACAGAGCTAAGAGCAGACACAGTCGACATCTATTTTGCATTTTCTGCACAGATTTGGGGGGGAAACCAACAGAATGGACTGAAATGTGGTAAAACGTTTAAAACAAAACAAGAATTGTTCGCTGAAAATATTAAATATAATTTAAGTAAACTCAGATACAACATGAATTGGCTATGAGGCTCTATGCTACCTTGGAGCTTTTAGTTTTACCTGTTCTGTGGTTAAAACTAATATTTGAGATTCACTCTATAGAAACACTGTGTACCGACCTTGAAAGCGGGAGGTTCCCATAATCCCTTGTGAAAGGCATAGCCTGGTTTCACAGAGGTGGGTGTGTTTGTAAAAGTGTGTGTTCATGACACTTCAGGCTGATAACACCATTTTTTCAACATGAAACAGTTGGTGTTGATACCTCCTAGCTTCGAGAGTCAACATTTGTGCAGCATTGGAGTTCAGATGCCTCCTCTGCCATGACTCCGGTGCTACGGTTCCTGGGCACCAGGTGAGCAGGCCAGAGGTGCTGGGCGAAGAATGTAGTAAAGTTTATCATGAACAAAAGACAAAAACTATCCATAAAATAACTAAAAACTGGAGTACCCAAAAGGAGAAAACATGAATTTAAGAGATAAAAAGTATTTAATCTTTTATCAATGCTGAGTGGTTTGATTTAACTAATTTCCCAAGCCTGAATTCTGACTGTTGCTGTATCGCATCGTGATGTTCAACTTCAGGGGCAGGTAAATCTGACATTGTCAAAACCACAATAAGTAACTGTGAAAAGCAAATGCCTCATACAGCATACAGATGGCTCAGCTCACTTCGTGAAACATTGCAAAACTAACACAAAACACATTAGTCTTCTTTAGTTCATCTGAACTGCCACAAAACAAAGGGTCTAAACAGCCTCAACAATAACTCCTGAATATTTTCCAATGGAATGCAGTAACTTGGCAAATTCAGCAACTAGTTATTGCTCTGAGCGGATACAGTCCATGCCCTATAATGATGGTAGTTACAATTTACTGCTAAATGTAGCAGCAATGACATATTTATCGCTCATTTCATTTACCACTTGGACTGCAGTGCGCCATGTTAAATCTTTAACTTTGTATTATTTTGGTGCATTTTCTAATAAAGTGTTGTTCGTCATCATAGTTAGCTGTTAATAGAGAGGAAAACTAAAATGCAACTATTTTCAACAAAAAAAAATCATGCACCTTTACAACTAAAGAAGACTAAATTAAAAAACAAAATAAATAGCATTGCTAAAACTATATTAACTGTAAGGAAGGGAAATGAAAAATGAGGCAATACCTCGAAGGCATATGAAGGTGAGGAAGTCTTCTGTCTTGGGTTTGCGTGTGGAGAGGAATGTGATATGTGTGAGCGGCGTGGGCAGAGAGGGGTCGGCCATCTTTACCGGTGTGGTGCTGGGGGAGTTGGGTTGAGACTGCGCAAACTTCCTCTGTGCATGCAGTCTGGGCCTGAGAGAGAGAGAGCGAGAGAGAGAGAGAGAAAATGGAAACAATAGATATTAAATATACTTGCATTCTATCATATAACAGAGACTTTATGGATACATTATAAAAACTTTTCTTCTGCAAATCCCCACTTGGCACTGGGACTTGGATAACGTTGCCCAGAGCAATAAATTTCTCTTAACGCATTTGCTCTCGTGATGGTAAAACTCCACTCTGGGCCTTGCTGTTGCCATGACTAATTCAGTCGATCTGGAACCCTTTCAAACACGTTTTTGGTCCGATTAGCACACAAGAGCTGCTATTTCTGACAGTAATCCAAATGCTGATAACTGGGTTAAGTACTGGAACAATAAAAAGCTACAAAACTGGAAAATTATTCACCCATATTTGACCTTGTTGATGAACTAGCAGGTGAAATTGACTTTCAAAAAACTGACAGTGTTTTCAAAAAGTATGAAAACAGCTATTCATTTTTATAATGAACCTTTTCTCTGTCAGCACACAGTAGTAATTATTATTTTTTTTACATTAGGGATAAAGTCATAATTTTTTTTTTTTAAGCAAAAAATTAACTAAATGAAATTGTTAGTGTTATGAACACTATTGTGGATAATCTCGGATTCATTTCAAAGTGGAAAAGCTGCTATTTTTGTCACATATCTCAAGAATCAGAGTACAGTCTCTATGAGTGAGTGACTTGAGAAAACTCTTGCAGACACTTGTGCTTCCTTCTTTAGCACTTGCAAGATGTTGTCTAACTCGACCTCTGAATGTTGATTCATGTCAAGGCTTCGAAATGTAATTAAGTTCTCCATTACGTGCCGTGAAGACTTCAGCAGCAGCTGATGACTGATAAATAGCACTACGGATAAATCAAACTGCCAACATTCAAGGCCTCACACTCACTCATTACAGCTTCTCCTTTTGGAGACATCCAACTCACTGACTCTACATTTCAGTTCAACTCTCCACGGGAAACAGCATGGAATACTAAAAACAGTGGAAAGTCGTACGTCTCAATTCCTCCTCCACCCTCCGTGCGCTGCCAGAGGAGGCACGCGTGTACGCACTTTCCATTTCAGCTGCATTTCATCATTTTACCCACACGCACTCCCCTCGGTCCACGCCTGATGTTTGCTGCCAAATATGTTCTCCCCACACAGAATTAAAGAAAATAATGGGGGATGGGTAAAAGACAAACATCATTCACTCCTGTACAAATTAATCTCATTCAATCAGAGGACCGTGCCTGAGATGGTTTGCCAACCGCCAGAAGCTTTGACGGAGCTGCAACGGCATCGCTAATCAATTTTCACCAGCGCTATGTTTTGCAGACAGATTGTTCCTTCTTTTTTTTCTTTTCCAGTCTCTCATGACTGTGACTGATGGCACGGGCACCTCCGTTATGCCACAAAATAGAAGAAATGCTGCAACTACTGTTCAAGTCTATTTTGAAAAAGGTGCAACCACACATTCTGACTAATTTGGAATCTTAATTTTGTGGTTCCGAAACCATTATTGAAGCACTTATGAAGAATTGTTCGTTAAGCTGTACTTTTTAAAGACACCCCTTTTGTAATAGCAAAAGCTACACATAGGAAATAGAGCAAGGACCAAACTGTGATAATGAACCATGAGGGTCAAGCAATTAAATGTGCTTAAGTCTGAAAGAAGACAGGAAGGAGGAGGAAAGAATGAGACTGAAAGCCTCAAAGACATGGGTATAAACAAGAAATTACAGTGAACTATAGTTTATTTACAGAATTTATTTTTCAAGTGGACAAGATTTAAATACAACATGTGTTATGTTTCAAAAAGACACATAATCACCCTCTAAAACCCACATCATCTGTTCAAAAGGGGAACTGCAGCTCCACACCCAAACACTGACATTAATTAATGGAGATTACACAGGCAAAAAGTTCATAGAAACATTTGAGATAGCTGGAGGACTAAATGACAGCCGAGTGAGATTTCAGCCAACAAACACAAGCGTAAAAAAAACCTTGGCTTTAAAACATTGCTGCTAGATATTCAACAAAGCACTTACAAGCCGGCCAACTGCCCCATTATTTATTGATTGCTAAAGTGTTTCAGGCAGAGGTTTAACCTCATTTAGACTGGTCCAGGGGAGGATTGTTACTTCGCAGGAGAAATAAAGAAAACAATCTCCTTTTCTTGCCATGGTTTTCATAAGAAACCTAAATATTTTTAGGAGCTGAGAACTGCTGCTTTAGAAGTATTAACGCAACCAAGTACCAGAGTAGTTTTGATGCAAAAAAAGAAGGATGTCACAGTTCATCGAGTCAGTCTAGACTGCTCTCAATTTCAGAGACGGCCTGCTTTTATTGGACTATTTATCCTATCTGTTCCTCATTAAAGGGTATAATGGCCAACTGTTTGGCATGGAAGTATCCAGTGACATGCTGGGATAGTCGACATGATGTAGTGTAATCCCTACACGTGATGTAAAAAGCGATTTTACAACTTAATGCATGTTTCTCACCACATCTATACAGTCTAAATACAGACCTCACATGATATAAAGTAAACTTAAACAGATGAGAGAGAAACAATACAGTGATTCCAAACAGAAATGGGAAAAGTCCTAGCAAGATGCTATGGAACCAAAACTTTCCTGGGATGTTGTTGGCTTCATGTAAATGCGTCAGCTCTCTGAAAATATAATGGCTATGAAAACATCTGTTGACTCTGATGCTCTTAAGACTCCAACTCTAAACATTAATAGCTTAATTAAATTATAGTTCTGTTTAAAAACCTAGTGAATTCCCTGCCTGCCTTTTAAAAGCATTGAAGGCACACAAAATGCAAAAGCTCTTTCCAAAAGGTAGGAAACAATTATTCAGCCTTCTCATTTTGGCCAAATTCTAAGACAGAATCACATCTATCTTTTGGAGGGAAGACAAACCCAGAATGCATTGCATCAAACTCAGCGAAAATATATTTACGTATTTTCCGGACTATAAGTCGCACTTTCTATCACTTTTATCATAGTTTGGCTGGTCCTGCGACTTATAGTCAGGTGCGACTTATATATCAAAATGAATTCATACTGACTGAGATGAACCAAGAGAAAACATTACCGTCTAAAGCCGCGAGAGGGCGCTCTAGTTAGCGGAGTTGTTCAGAAGCGACACCAAGGAAGAATTCAATGGATTCAGCGATGTGTGGAATGAGATCGCGGGAGCTTGGTGAATTTGCTTACTGGTAACTTGTTGGACTCGCTGGCTTATGTTAATTTAGCCTATTCAGCCTCCCAGTTATATGTTCTTTATGCTATTGTGTAGCTGAATAACTGTTAATGTGTTACGTTAACATACCGGACACCTATTCAGCCAGTTGTTCTGAGTGCTATTGTGTAGTGTAACTTGCCTTTGCAGATTAAATGTCTGTTCTTGGTCTTGGATTTTGTGAAATAACTTTCTAAATAAATGCGACTTATAGTCCAGTGCGACTTATATGTTTTTTCCCTCTTCATGCCGCATTTTTTTACTGATGTGACTTACTCTGGAGCGACTTATAGTCCGGAAAATACGGTTCATTGAATACTGAAGATTCTTTATACAAATAGTGACATCTCATTAAATATTTGTGCACAATGCATATTTCGGCTTGTTAAGAGTATCTCGTCGTTTGCCTCGATGCTAATAACAAACTGTATTGGAATCATATGTGTTAAATTCCATTCGTGTGGCATAAGGCATTGTTGCATATGCACAGTGTTCTAATTCAGCAACTTGTTAAGGTTCATGACATTTAAGATGTTGTCCTAGAAGGTAGTTGCCTAAGAAAGCAGGAGACAGCACATAAACTTGTTAGGTTTTAGAGTTCCAGTGTTTTGAAGCTCTGCATATTTTCTCATGAATAATTGCAGGAGTTGTGGCTGTCCCCAATTAGAGCATGTCTATACAAATTAACGACACACTCCAAAAAAAGACAGGCTTCAAAGGAACTTAGTTCCAACTTCAAGACACTCCTGTCAACCAGGGAACAATGATATAAGTCTCTACCTCCAAACCCACCTATCGGTCTTCAAATTCTGTCTCTGTCTCCAAATTTGCCTCCAATTTCAATGTAATTACCTTCAAATCAGTCTAAAGATTTCAAAGTTTCAGTCCACAGCTATCAACGTATCTGTATTTAAATTTTCCTCAAGTTTCTAATGAATCTGTTTTTAGATAGAGAAGGTTCAATATATATATTTCTCAGAAAAAGAGAGTCTGTAAACTGCAACATGAGTGATGGAGAGTGGAGATGGGATCCAACCACATCCTCCAGACAGGATGGGTAAAGAGGGGCCATGGGATTGACTGATCTGGGCATTCCGGTTCCGCTGGTATTTCCCTTCCTCAATGAGCAAGAGACACTGCAACACAATAGCCCCATGGAGCTTCCCAGCCTGTGCACTTCTTAATGGGACATATATGGGTTCTCTTACAATGCCAGTCTTTTAACAAGAGGCTCATGCATAATTTACAGCTGATAAAAACCACAGCAGGGTAAGGTCACTTCAGGAACTAGGGCTATGATCCAATTACCATTTAGCTCATGGAGACCAAAAACCTATGATGAAGAGCTGTGACTGAGGTCAAGTTTAAAGGATATTTAGTGCATTTATGTAAATCTAAAAAAAGAGCAGACTGGTATAAACAGATCACAAGGCGGCATCCAGGAGATTCAATATATCTGCCAAGAGTGTCCAAGTCTCTACCTCCAGCTTAAAATTTATCTGCCTTCAAATTCCGTCTCGGTCTCCAAATTTACCTCCAGTTTCAATGTATTTGCTTTCAAATCAGTCTAAAGTTTGAAAAGTTTCAGTCTACAGCTGACAACATATCTATATTCAAATTTGCCTCAGGTTTCGAATGTAACTGTATACAAAAGTTGCCACTATTGTCAACGTATCTGCCTCCAGTTCTAATGCACTATGTGGTCAAATTGTCTTGCAGTTTCAAGGTTTCTGCCTCCTAACCAATCTACAGATTTCAAGTTACTACCTGAATATCAAACTGGTCTACATTTTTTTGGTCAAAGTACCTGCATCAAAATCTGCTTCCAGTTGCAATGCATCTGCCTCTAGTTCTCTCTCTCTCCTCCACCTGTGCTTAAGGTAGAGGGACAACAAAGAGGTCAGAGCAAATTAGGCCTCCTGGAGATCAGCCCAGCTGGCCAAGATGTGGAGAGAGCCAGACAGAGGAGGAGTGGAGGAGTGAAAAAGTGAAGAAGGGGCAGTCAAGTGAAACAACCAAAAGGGAAAAAAAAGCGAGGGCTGAGCACCTGCTGGGAGGCGCGGAGGGAGGGATTATGGCAGGATGTCCAGATTCATCCTCTTCTAATCCCTGTGCCTCGCCCTTCAAAGAATGCCCCACTCTGATGTTACATGTGGACCTCTTCTGTGTCACTGATTAGCTTTTATGACAGCAACAAGAGAGGAGTTGGGTTTGCCCCATCGGAAAGGAAAAGAAAAAGCGATCGGATCCCTGGGGCTTAATGGAGGTTAGGAGAGGAGGTGAAGGAGAGTGACAAAATGCTTTGGTAACCTTTATGTTACCTTGCTTTACAAGCAACAGCTGTTGCGAGCTGGAGAGGACACAGAGTGGTGTATATCACTGAAACATATGCATGAAGTCTAATATGATGGTGGCATGTGGGAACACGCACATGCACAATGAGATTAAGTTAAGCTACTTTTACTGGTTTACATTAATCATCTTAATGCTTAATCATTTGCACGTTGAGAAGTTGTCTCTAATTCCTCCACTTTCAATGTATCTGCCTCCTATCACAGGATGCAGTTACAATCTCCAACATTAAACAAATGAAGCTGTCCCATCTGCATCAACAGTAGAGGACATGGATATTAAACAAGCCTCTTTCCGGCTGGGTGGCTAGTCACATTCGGTGATCTCTGCTGGCGTTATGTGAAATCTTTGGTAACATGATCTCTCTCCTCAATCTTAAGCGTGCAGCATGACAATAAAGTAACACAGGTACTGCAAGCACTCTGGGAATCTACTGAATGCTTGAGCACTACGCAGTGTGCGATTGTTTTGAAGGATGGCGCTCCTCTAAAAGAGTACCAAATCGTGCCGAACAGGAGGAAGAGTTGGAGGGCTTCCACAAACAAAAGCACATTGGCGGCGCCAGGGGTAAAAGGGACAACCCCTCTGGTGTCAGCACCTCCTCCCCCCCAGATCACGAAGCATCAAAGCATTCCACAGCGGCTGGAGTCACTCCTAATCTCAGCAGCAGGCTCTGGCTCTCTCCGGATCAGATGAGTGGAGCAGGGGAGAAGCTCACAGGGAGGGAGAAAGAGATGAATGATTGCAGGAGGGAGATGGATGGAGCCATGAAGAGAGGGCAGGCACTGATAGACCCCGGGGGCAGAGATGTTTGAGTTTTAAGAGGGAAGAAAGGGGAGGAGGGGTGTATAAAAACCCTTTGTGTGCAACACTGATTCATTCAGCTTTTCCGTCATGTGCATGTATTAACATGGAGGAAACTTTAAGATAACAGGATTGCTATCAGACGAGAAGCACAACCCTCGTGGAACCAACATAATGATCTGTAGAAAAAGAATGAACTGGAAGACACAGTAATAAAGTATATCTTTCATGTGTTGGTATGGATCACACCTAAAACCTACACTAGGCTAAATATTTGTATTATTATTAATAATAATATTTATAAATGCTAAAATGCTAAAAAAATAAAATAAAACGCCTAGCCCACAAATAAAAAAGAAAAACAGCCACGTACTATGTGTCCATAGAGAATTATTTTTTTAGTTTAATTTGAATGAAAACTGTAACTTATAGTAGGCCTAATTTTAAGCCTTGCTTAACTGACAAATCCTATAATCTTTTGATATTCTGATAATGACCATACCATGATGTCACACTATGAAGTGACTGCAGAACAGACACTCATAATTCTCAGCATACAGCATGTGTATGTGTAACATGCCATCTATTTGATTTGTATTGTTGGATATAAACAAGCACTGTAGATTGACTGTGATCTCTAACATAGTTTACTTTGAATCTACTCATTCAAATCTGCTCAGTACACATCCCGTCATTGTTAAATCCATCTTCTGCCATGCCCAGCTGCTCTATGCTACAGGCTTCACTAAAACTGCTTGGAGACAAACACACAAACACCTGTCAATCAAAAAAAAAAAAAAAAAAAAAACGCATACAAAGTATAAAGATAAAAAAAATACACTTAGCTATAGAGTCATGTCTATTTGCATTTCAGTGTAGACTTAAAAAACATGAATGTTGCTCTGATGGTAAGTACATTCCTTATTGTGGTGGTATGATTAATACCATTCATTTTTAATCACTTTATTTTATTTAAAATTAATCACATTAAATAAACATTTAGTGTTAAAATAACAGCTGTAATTTAAACTATTCTTACTACTATGTTACCAGACAGAGAAGGGAGAAAGTAATGAATGATAAAGAGAAATGGCCAGTTTTTCCGTAAAGTCAAACATCTTTCATTTTCTCGCTGGCTTCTAGTGTACATGCTAACTCTCTCTCTCTTTCTCGCTCTCTGCTAAAACTAAACAGCTCCAGATGGGCCACATGGTCCTGATAAAGTCTCTCAGCAGCCTCTGCCAGTGCGGAGCAGCTGGCTCCGAGAGCACGGTGAGGAGCCAGAGGCACATGTGCCGGGCAGCCAAGAGAGCGCAGGGGGATCCCTGATTCTGGGTCATTCATGAGCCCGCTCCAATAAACAGTGCTGAAATGATAATTGCTACAAAATGGTGACAAAGCAGAAAAACAGAGCATGTGTTGGTTTAGATGGTCAATGAAAAAATAGGGTAAATATTTGTAAACCAATTGTTCTTTCAAATTAGTACTTAGTAATTATTGAGCAGAGTCGTTTTGCAAAATATTTATAATTCGCTCAACTGTAACAGTTTTATTTGAGGAATAAAACTGTGAAGTGGAAAACGCTCAGCAAGTTACATGGGTTCTGTAAAATAATTTGTTAATCAATACATTTTATATTAGCTTAAGTAAAAATTAGCTGCAAGATAAATGTTTATTTATTTGTGACGATTTAAATTAATAATTTTAACCTGTTCAATAAAACGAGCCACCTGAATGAACTGATTCACTAAAATGAATCTAAAGTATTGTGTGGAGTTTTTAAATGACTTCTTAATTGAGAGAACATTCAGTTTGTAGGCTAATGGTTTAAAAAAAGAAAAGAAAAAAGAAACTACACTAACGTTCAAAGGTTTAGGGTCAGTAAGATCTTTTAAAATGTGATCACAATTAGTAAAAACATTAAATTGTAAAATATTATTATTACTTTAAACATAAAATAAATTTATATTTGGATATATTTTAAAATGCTATTTATTCCTGTGAAGGCAAAGCTGGATATTCAGAGTCATTACAGCGTCATGCATGATCCTTCAGAAATCATTCTAATAATTACGGTATGCTGAATTGCTGCTTAAGAAACACTTACTATCATCAATGTTAAAAACAGCTGAACTGCTTAATAGTTTTCAGGAAACCATGATATATCAGCATTTATTTGAAATCGAAATCTTTGTAACATCACTTTATCAATTGAATGCGTCCTTGCTGAAAAAAAGGCATTCATTTCATTACTGACTGGTAAGGAAAATATGAATTGAATCTCCAATATTCCTTGTGTTAGCCCTCTGAGAGAATACAGAGAGCCGAGGCACTGGCTGGAGAATAAATGAATGTGATTTTGATGACCCTCCCTGTGGAGCGCTCTACATCAAAATAAACTTTAGACCTGCAAATACACCCCAGCTAATTTCTTATTGCTTTTCTGCCTACCTGAGTCAAGTTCTCTGCTCAGAACCATGAAAGATGGTTTGGTATTGGATTGACCTTTCACCTTGCACCCTACTGCTCTGCCTCCATATATCATCACATTAGTCAGGTAAGCCCAAAGACGTGGGGTCACAGAGATCATGAGGAGAAAAATACAAACCTGACTCCTCAGGGGTAACCTATAAATGCCACCGTTCATCACAAAAAAAATACAGCTATGACATTAACATTCAGCTCAGGAGAATAAAAATATGGATTTGTGGAACAAAAAGCCCTTAGCATCTAAACACACAAGAGATTCAATTATAAAGGTAGATATGTCTAAGCCATCATGTTTTAGCTTAAGTGCACTGCATCACCATTAAACATGCAACCACTAAAAGCCTAATATCAGCTCTTCGCTCAGCACGGCACCACAATCATTTTACATCAGCTTCTAAGAAAGTCAGCCTGACAGTAACAAACTTACAGCAGCTGTAAGCCTTGCTAACTTCTTTACATAAACACTTGAAAACCCCACCTTCCAAAACATTTCACAAACCCAAAAGTACAAAACTCTTTCTGATTGGCTGGTTTCAATATATTCTATATAACAAAATGACAAAGTCTAACAATAGTTTTCGGGTACACAAATGTAATAATTATGCCTACATGTAAAATAACACTATTGTGTTCACTGTAGAGATTACAGTGGCGGAGGATCCAAGATGGCGGAGGTGGCAGCGTCCCATGTGAAGGCAGTTGGTAGTAGTGGAATAAAAACTAGGTATCTGCACGGTTTGTTGGGCTCCTTGCTGGATATACTGCTCTACTACTGTAACATTTTTAATACTGCAAAAACGTACGACATATGGAATATCAAGCAGCCACCTAAGCGTAAAGAAAGATTCTGGAGTCGCCGTTGTCAAGACAAACAAAGGCGGCACACATCAAAGGATCGCGCTGAGCCTTTAGAATCACTGGCTCTTTATGCGTTTTGTTTTGGACTCCTGATTCTCCCACTGTTTTACACTGACATTATACGAAGATATGTGCTTGCGCGTCCACTGGGTATGATCTCATGCAAGTTTTTAAAGACTGAATATGGACATTGTGTAATATCTGCAATCCTACACAATGGTTTGGTCAAAACACAAGGAACAACAAAAGTTACAATTAAGGCCCACACAGAAGGATTCAAACACATATGGTCAAAAATCAGACTTTACCTGATGCTTTTGCTTCTAGCGGGGGATGTACACCTAAACCCCGGGCCTGTTACGCGCAGTTACGGCCCACTGGCGGCAGGACTGGAGCCTACCATTACAACGGAGGCGCGGGGTGCGACACTGCGGGGGAATGGAACAACTCCGCAAACTACCATCACAAGCCTGGCTGTGGCACCAGAACCGCTATCGGCGCTGCTGTCAGTGGACCCGACGAGGATTGGAGCGGGCATGGCAGATAGGGACACGACGACAGCTGAGATGGGGGGCTCGCCAATGATGTCTACGGATCCAGCGCGGAGGACCGGTGAATGTATGGCAGGCGGGGATACGCCAGGTGAGACGGGGGGCTCACTGCTGGAGAACATCGGGCGTGGCGTTAAATCGAGCAACCCGAATGCGGAGCTGATTGTGTCGGACGAAGTGGAGCATGTGCTGACTACACAGAATCGGACCACGGAGTGGACTATCTCGGACGAACCCTCGCTGGACATGCATTTAATTCGACATAAAGCCACACTGAACAAACAATCTGTGAGTAATCACTCATATCCATTGCAACACATTGTCTCTACAGTTAGTGGTGCGAAAATTATATGGGACAGGGATCAAAAGCCAAAGGGAATCCTTGGTGCACACTTAAACATACGCAGTTTATTACCAAAACTGGACGAGATAAAGACATTGCTAACAGACTCAAACTTACATCTCTTAGGCCTAACTGAAACCTGGCTTAAAGGTAAAATCAATACTAATCTTTTGGAAGTTCCTGGTTATAACTGTTTTCGAAAAGATAGAAAGACGAAGAAAGGTGGAGGGGTGCTAATCTATGTTCGCAACTCTTTGAAATGTATAGAAGTAACAATTGACTGTGAGGTCCAAATAGAATACCTATGTGTTGACATTTCTCTCTCTCCTAGAATGCATTTTCTTATTCTGCTGTTGTATAATCCACCATCTACTAATGATGAGCAATTTTGTAATGAATTAGAGAAACTGCTGAAGGTAATATCATATAAATCCGAAATTATTGTCATGGGCGATTTTAACATTGACTGGTTTAACAAAAGTAAAAAGAGAAAATTAAAAATGTTAATGACCAAATTTGACTTTACGCAGCATGTGAAAGGGGCTACAAGAATTACAAAATCGAGTAAGACGCAAATTGATTTAATTTTTACAAACAAAGAAGAACGCATTCTGAAATCTTATAACCTTTTGACTGGAATGTCAGATCATAATATGATCTTGATGGTGAGAAAATTATCTAATAAACGCTTTGTAAAACTCAAAAAATCTAACTATAACTCACTAAAAATTCCTAAAAATGATGTTCCCAAATTGGACAATGAGTTAAAAGAAATAAACTGGAATAACATGGAGTGGGATGAGGTGGACAATAGCTGTAAGCAAGTCATGAATAAAATAGATGGAATTCTGTCTAAATACCTAAAAAAGGGGAAAAGTGGTAAATTGAGATCCCTACCCTGGATAAACGAATCTATTAAAAAACTTATGAAGCAGCGAGACCAAATCCTAAAACAAGCAATTAAAAGCAAGCTTAACATTGACATGGTTCTATATAAAAGCCTAAGAAATCGCGTGATAAAGGATATGAGACTAGCTAAAAGCAACTTTTATATCACAGCAATTACTGAGGCAAGAGGAAATCCGTCAGTGATGTGGAAAACAATTAACAACATTATGAAACCTAAAGGAAAGCAACCCCACCTGTGTGAACTTAAAATTGGGGATGAGGTTGTAAATGATAGTAAGCGTATTGCCCAGGAACTCAATGATTACTTTATTTCGTCGGTTCAGGAAGTGTCGGATTGCTATGATTTGAACAACAGGGTAGAACATCACCAACCAAATAATTTAATTGATGCATTTTTCCTTGAACAAACAACTGAGCAAGAGGTGCTAGCTGTCATTGAAAAAATAAAAAATAGTCATGCCAAAGATCTTTTTAACATTGATACTTCCTTTCTAAAAAGAAATAAAGAAATACTGGTAAAACCTTTAACTAAACTGGTAAATCTCTCTTTTAAAAATGGAGAGTTTCCAAATGATTGGAAACAATCTGGGGTTTTACCTATATATAAATCCGGGAAGGTAGATCTAGCATGCAATTATAGACCAATTAGCATTTTACCAATTTTTTCTAAGGTTCTGGAAAAGATTGTAGCCAATCAACTAATGTCTTTTTTACAGTTCAATGACATACTGCACCCTCTACAATTTGGATTCCGACCACAATATTCGACGGAAACGGCCAATTGCTATTTTATTGAACAACTTAAACTAGCAATTGACAAAGGTCAAATAGTTGGAGCAGTTTTCATGGATATAAAAAAAGCCTTCGACGCACTTAATCATAATGTTCTCTTACAGAAATTATCCCAGTTGAACTTTGACAAAACAACTTTACAGTGGTTCAAGTCATATTTGGAACATAGACAACAATGTGTAATAATTAATAATGAAAAGTCATCCTTTACAACACTGAAAACAGGTGTCCCCCAGGGATCAATTCTTGGGCCTCTGCTTTTCACATTGTACATAAATGATTTACCAAACAGCTGTCCGGGCGCAGGTTTCCAAATGTATGCGGACGATACAGTTGTTTTTGTGAGTGGCAAAAGTGTTGAGGCAGTCACTGCACAGTTGCAACAACACATTAACTCTGTGTCAGTATGGTTTCAAAACTCAGGCCTAACTCTAAATCTGAGTAAGACAGTGTCAGTTTGTTTTGACTCCAGATCACACCCCTTGGAAGAACTGCATCTGACAATTAATGGTCAAAATATTACACAGGTTAAAGAAGTAAAATATTTGGGACTAATCCTGGACTCCCATTTATCATTTGAAAGTCATGTTAAAAAGATCACTAGAACAGCCAGGGCAAACTTGTATAGTTTCAGAAGCATACGGCACTGTTTACCATTTCATGCGGCAAATACATTTATGCACGCAATGATTTTCTCTCACCTCAGTTATTGTATAACCTCCTGGTCACAGGCAACTGCCACAACAATCAGGCCTTTAAGACTGATTTACAACAGAGCAATAAAAATATTAGATAAAACATCTGTCAGAACACACCATTGTGGAGTACTGCAGAGGTTGAACTTTTTTAACTTTGAAAATTTTATTAAATTTTGTAACTTAAAATTAATGTATAAATGTTTGCACAATCAGGCCCCTGATGTTCTCAGACGTCACATAGTCCCACTTCGCTCAGTGGGCTCCATCACACGAGGAGCTACTAATGGAAATGTGAAAGTGCCCGTTAGAAAAAAGACCTTCGGACAGTCAGCCTTTACTGTCCAGGGTGCTAAACTCTGGAACTCCTTGTCTACCGAGCTGAAACAGGTCTCAGATCTGGGGGCTTTTAAAAATGAACTTAAGCGTATTTTAAAAAGAGATCAAGTGTGTAATCACTGTTAGTTTGCGCTCGAATGCACATTCTTTATGTAATGTCAGAATTAGGTAATGTTACTGTAAATGTATTTTTGTATGTATGTATGTGAAAAGCCCTTCTAGGGACGGACATTGCAAATTAGCCTTGGCTATAAATGTTGTAGTGTGGTACATGGTTATTGTTCACACGTGTCCCTATTAAATAAAATTAAATAAATAAATAAATTAAATATAGATCAAGGTTTGTTAACGCTGTATTTTGCTGATTAATAGACCGTTCGCAAAGACCCGTCCCCTTTAGTTACTGTTGCTATGTTTGACAAGCTACGCCTTTCTCACACCCCACTATGTTCTCACACAGTGAAAAATACATTGCGGCGAAGAGAGCACACTGACAACGCGCTGACAGACAGGACAGACCAGGTTACTTTTGGTATGTAACAAAGTCTCAACTTTCAAATTTAAACAATAAATACCGTTTTGTGGCTCTTTAATGTGTCGTGACAGATCGCTGTAGAGCATCAGTTAAAACTGCTCGTGAACCGATCATCTCTTCCTTCTAGTTAATTTATAGCAACACATAAACATGAAAGAACATAAGGAATGTTGTTTTAACCGCGGAAAGACATCAGTACACTCAAGTTTAAATCCTCCAACGTTAATCTACTAACTCTCCTGACTGCTTTGTCGGACAAAAATGGCGGCAGATGACAGATTATGATTGGTCAGATCGCCTGTCAGTCAAACTCCCTGCGAAGGGTCAATTAACATTAACGACACAACAGCAGCAGGAATATTAGGCTGCTGTCAATTTAAGACCGAATGCACGGACCGAATAACCTGACACACATCCGGTTTCTTACTCAACGGTTTACGTTCACTTAAAGGGATAGTTCACTTTGAAATTAAATTTTGGTATGTTTTAGCTTACCTCAAGCGCATCCAAGATGTAGGTGTCTTATTTTTCACAGTAGTTTCAATTTTTATATTTTTAGGTCAAACCGTTTTTGTCTGACAGTCATATCATGCAGGTCCACGGTAACTGTCTCAAAGAGCATGCACAGAGTCCAAATTAAAACAATTCCCCATCGTTCTCACACAAACCGCTCGTTTCGTGTCTTAGGCCATCAATGTGTACTTACGATGGGGAATTGTTTAATTTGGATGATGGGGAATTGTTTTAATTTGGACTCTGTGCATGCTCTTTGAGACAGTGACCGTGGACCTGCATGATATGACTGTCAGACAAAAACGGTTTGACCTAAAAATATCAAAATTGAAACTACTGCGGAAAAAAAGACACCTACATCTTGGATGCCCTTGAGGTAAGCTAAAACAAACCAAAATTTAATTTCAAAGGGAACTATCCCTTTAAGACATAACCGAGAGAATACTTGCAGAGACGGGTATTTTGACATTTATGTGTCCGTTCAAGCACAAGGAAAAATGAAAGAGGAATCAGTTCGGTGTTCACATACTATCTGAAACATGCCTCTCTCTTTCTCTGCTCTGCATGTGAGGCTATTCTCACAGATAACCGTGCATGAGTCCCAATTTTCACCTCTTCCACGTTTAAAATCGCTTGAATGTGTAAACTGCGAGGACAAAACACGTGCAGAACCGCGGTGCCTGGTCCGTACAGAACAACTGCAATCCGTTGCACCCCTACTACACATTGCAGAAATAAAATGGGCTGTGAACACTGTTTCACAAGGACTTGTCAGGATACATGCCAAGCCAAATTTGAGTCAAAATCAAATTTCAAACTTAAAAGAGCAGGACTTGACCGATAACAGTAATGAATTATGTTATTTAAACCAGCTAACTATAAAAACAGAAACTACTTTTTAAAACAGAATTTTCATTTCAGCCAAAAACTGTCTTTTCTATTTACAGGCCTATTTTAGCAGTGTTGCTTTAAAAGCGATCATGAGTGTGTTTATATGACTTGTGGGCTTCAGGAGGCATTTGCAACCGAAGCGGCACTCACATTTACTCTGGGAGGTGTTACTATAAAGTTCCTGAACGATGGCGGCTTCCCAGAGCCGCTGCTGGACAGGTGCCGAAATGATACCAGTCAACATAATTCAATCGCTTGTGATTTCACTAAAGGCAACTGAAGGCTGTTTGTTACGTAACAGAAAGCGTAAGCTGCTGAGGCTGCGGAGTGAGGAGAGAAGGAGACAGACAGAGATACCATTACTCCTATAAAATCCCTGTCTAAATCCCGTGTCCCCACTTAAGATGTCTGTCACTCTTTATATAGGGCTGCAACTTAACCCAGCCGGTGTGGTTTAACAATAGAGCAGACGTGCTGCGCTCAGACAGGTGGTCTCGACTGGCACCGAGCCAGATGCTGAGGGCCCACGCCACCCCTCCCCTCCGTTTGAACACATCCGTCTGCTGCTCATGCGTGATGTCACACTGATGCACCCGAACGCTGTCAATCACTGCTGGGCATCATTACTGTGCGCGGCTAGGACGCTCCGAGACAAAAAGATGAAGGGAGACCGAGCGCACAAGGACACGGGGAGCTTTTCATGCATTAAATCGGAATGAGATTTCTGCTGGATCATCTCTAGTGTTTTGACTGTTGTTATAAAGTCAGATACAGCTTTTTTATGAGCATTAACTGCCATCTTAAACCGAAAGAGACCAATTGACAAAGCAACCACAGTACCATTTTAAGGGATAGATTTCTCAAATGAAAATAAAAAATCAATCCATCATTTACTCACCCTCATGTCGTTCTAAACCTGTATGACTGTACTTCCTCTAAGGAACAAAAAATATATTTTGAGAATGGAAGCCAATGGTTATCAAAACTGGTTGGTTTCTAACATTCTTCAAAATAACTTTTGTGATTGACAGAAGACAAAGTCATACAGGTTTGGAACGACTTGAGGGCGAGTAAACAATAACAGAATTTTCATTTTTGAGTGAACTATCCCTTTAAGAGCAGGTAAATCTCCTGTAAAACCAATTACACCATCGTAGGTGCAACATGCAACAAATAGGTAGCTCATTTAAATAATAGTGCATTCTTTTAAATACTTATCTTTTAAATAAATCTTTTTGAACTTTATGAACCACAGTGCAGGTAATACTTAATTGTAGAACATATGTATACTCATAGTTTCCATTAGTCCAGACGTAATGCACCACCTATTTCATAGACAGCAAAGTATAACATCCAGTTCTGTTCGCTGATATCCTGGTTTATGCTACCAAGCGTCTCAAACAAAAATCAGACACTCTTTAAGATTCAATGCTATGAGCCTCGTAAACCTGGGCAAAATGTGTAGACTAGTTGTTCTTAGCATATCATAACAGTCTGGCACCTTGTGAACATGATTTGTTTCACGGTGGACTGACAAAAACCTGTGCAACATGAATCCTCGGAACGGATGTAAAGCCAGACAATCAGATGGAACTTTTGGTCCTTGCTGTGTTTGTTGTCAATATGCATCATATGGTCCGCGAGGAGTGAGACTAATGTGTTTTTACTGATCATATAGCTATCTGATTTGTTAAAACGGTTCCATTTACACCTGGCCACATAAATGTGTCTCCGCAAAACAAATGCTAGGGTGTTTCTAGGCAATTGCTAGGGTGTTCTGGGTGATTGAGCACTTTCAAAATCAGTTTTTTTTTTTACCTCACCCACCTTTTGAACGATAGTGTACACATACACTGGTGGAGATAATAGAGATGCGGAGTGGAAGTGAAGTGGAAATGTTAAAATAATACACATTAAATGTATTGACTTTATCAAACAGATACAAACACATCGATCTAAAAAGGGGGTAAATGGATAGGCCCTTGTGTCTTTTGCAACCTGTATGACAACAACTTTAAGGAGAAATTTAGTAGAATATCCAAGCTGCTTTACATTAAATGAAAGTGAATGGGAACTGGGCCAGTCAATCAAGAATTGCATTTCAGTCATTTCCTCATACAAAGCTATCATATGACTTTAAATATAGTGCAGAAGTCATTTGGACTATTTTCATGATGCTTTTATTGTAGTTTTTGTCCTTTATGGTGCTCTACGGCCCCAGTCCCCATTCACTTTCATTGCATGGAAAAGTGAAGTAAAGACATTTTGCTATTTAAAAAAAAAAAAAAAAAATCTTCTTTTGTGTTCTTGGGTAGAAGAAAAAAAGTCATACTGGTTTGGAACAGAATGAGGTTGATGAATGAGTTCAAATGACTAGATTTTAATTTTGGGTAAATCATCCCTTTAAGAGCAGTGTTCATAACTCTTGCCAAAACAAACCCACAGCTAATGGAGAATGGCTGCCATTCAACACTGCAATATGTTTTAGAGCAAATCAAAAGACAGGAATCAGAACGACCGCAAAAGCATATCTAGAAAAACATAAGTGCATAAGATGTGTATTCAACTCACTCAAACCATTGAGTATCATCAGTAACATTAAAATGACATGCCCTAACACACCTGGCCACAGCAGATGAGATTATGGCCCACTGCTCCCACTTATCCAGTTCAACCAATCGGCAGCCACGATTGTCTGCTGTGCAAATACCTCAGCCTGAGACCTTAAACACAGGACATTCCTGCCCTGTGAATCAACTGGAGTTTGGAGCCAAACTGCCTACCTGAGAGTTTTCTTCTCACGCTATACCTCTCAATTCATCTCTGTTTGCGGCTCCGAAAACATGCGTCACACTCCAATCATGTTTAATCGCCCGCTTATCGCAGACATTGATCTGCTGTACCATTAGAGTGGATTGGAGTATGTAGCGCGCAACCAGCAGATTTAGAGGAAAATCAATGTGGCTATTATAGAGCCATATGTACTGAGGCATGATGTGTGCATGAATATGACATTTTTAAAGTGAAAGTAATAAAATTAATAAATTTGAAAAGTAATATAGTATGCAATGTGTATACTGTGCCAAGTGTGCATGGAAAACTCCACAACAAATCACCAACATAGTATACAACCCAAAACCCTACTCAGAATACTGCATTCCATAATGCAATGCTCTCAACTACTGTAGAGATATAATCTGTAGAGATATATATAATATTTATATTATATTTTAATACTTTATTTAATAAACACTACCTTTCAAAAGTTTGTGGTTGGAAATACTTTTTTTTTTTTAAATAAGTCTCTTATGCTCAACAAAGCAGCATTTATTTAATCAAAGACAGTAATATTATGAAATAATATTACCATTTAAAATAGGTATTACCATTTAAAATAGGTTTTAAATTTGAATACATTTTAAAATGTTATTTATTCGTGGGATAGGGATCATCTGAATTTTCAGCAGCCATTAATCCAGCTTCAAAAGAAACACTTAAAATTATTAACGTTGAAAAGAGTTTTTGTGTGTGTGTGTGTGTGTGTGTGTGTGTGTGTGTGTGTGTGTGTGTGTGTGTGTGTGTGTGTGTGTGTGTGTGTGTGTGTGTGTGGAAACTGTGATGCACTTTTTTCATGATTCTGATGAAAATGTAAAAATAATAGCATTTATTTGAAATAGAAATCTTTTCTTTCTAATGTTATCTTTTATAACATTATAAATGTCTTTACTGTCGCATTTGATCAACGTGAATGCATCGTTACTGAAAACAATTATTAATTTCTTTCATAAAAAAACGACTATCTTACTGACTTCTCCCTTATAGACATATAACTTGACTTTTCAACATTTAAACTTTGAGTGTTGATATAACACTTGACCTAGGAGCAATGTGCTGCCTGTAGAGTTGCACTGGTGAACACTGACACGAAAAGAGTGAAAGGACCTTAAGAAATACGCTAGTATTTTATTCTCAACACAGCAAAGAAATGTTTGTAAAGGCGGCATTGGCCCAACACAAAAGAGTAATTTGGCAGCAACTGAGCAGCCACTACACAAACAATTCAAACGATTCTCTCTTTAAGAAGGGTTCTCAAACAAGTAAACACAAATACACACTAAAAAGGACAGGCCTCTTCAGCGCCTGCCACATTTGGTGCCCCCTTGTCTCCTCTAACTGGGGTTTGTGTGTATTCAGCGCGTCTAGGCGACTGAGATTTTAAAACGAAGGATGCGAAGTTGCTGCTTTGACACTTGGCAGAGCTTGGAGGCTTCTCTATTTCCCAATCCTGGGAATGCAAACAGCAGTCTTCTCCCAAACGGCTTTCCACGTCCCTCCCCTTGCAACCTGGCCAGCCCCTGCACCTGTGCCTCTGTCTGTCTCTCCTCCCTTTCGTTCTCTCTCGCTCTCACTTTCTTTTTTGGGTTTATTGTAGGCCAGGTGTGACAGACGTTGGCAGTGCCTCAATCAGACTCCTTGTTGTCGTCTCATGTGGGCAGCAGATGCCTAATAAGTTGCCCAGCATGCAGACACACACAAGTACACAAACTTCCAACACATTCAAATGTCCAGTATAGGACGCCAAATGTCAGACAAGGAGTGATTCATTAAAGGAAAAGCCCTCCAAAAAAAATTCCCATTCTGACAATTTAATCTGGATGGACGGATGGACAGATGGGCGGATGGACAGATGGACGGATGGATGGATGGATGGACGGATGCTCAAAAGCTCCATAAAACTTTGTAACTTTGTGAGTTCGTGGGACAAGTAGTGATTTCCAATCGGTGAAATTCTTTTGAGTCAGATCATTTCATTTACTCATTTGATCTTGCGTAGAGAACAGATCTGAACGATTCATTCATGAATCACATTGATTTGTTTCTTGAATTCAACTCACCGAATCAAGATAAGCAGTTCTAGAGTCAACAACAAGAATATAGGCCTAGGTGAATAACAACTTGAAGTTCAGTCTGTTCCTCAAATCTGTAAAATGGCTTCAGAAGACTTAGAATAAAATGCATAAGTTG